>JASCZW010003050.1:0-257003 GCA_034211315.2 Aedes japonicus
TCGTCGTGCGGAACCTCAAGAAGACTCAAAAAGCTGTTGTGGGCCAGAAACAGTTCAAGGCAACTGGCGTTCTGCGGCGAATAAAGAGGACCAAGGAGACTGTACAAAAATCTTGTGGCGGGTGTTAAACGAAAGACCCAGCAATTCGCATTCGGTAAAAAGGAAGCTTATCTGAATATTTCTCCTGTATTCTGTACTTAACTGAACTTGAAAGAAAAATAATTTGACATATTAATAAAAGCTTTGATCGACACACACACACTACCGTTTGACCAAATTTTGATCGGAACACCCTCAAGAGCAGGATCCACTGGCGTTAGTAGTAAGTGTCCGGTTTACAACTGGAACGAGTATATTCAAAAATATAGTCATAAAGTCTCCGTTTACAATAACTGCACTTATTTAGCATCTTGAACCCCTAGCAACACAAATCTGTCATAATTAGTTGTAGCAACTTGTTGTGACCCAATTGAGTTACACTGAAGTTCTTTTGATTGATTTTAAACAAGTGTGCAACTAGGGATCCATATCCATAATCAAAATTGTTAGGAATGTCTAATAATTCATTTCATAAACTGAATATACGAAATATCTGGTTAAGTGTAAAAGAATTCAGTCTCACCATCGTTGCGGATTAACACGGGGTTTTTTGAATTTCATCTGCTCCTGTTTCGGACACTTAACTTTGCTATGAAATCTTTTGTTGACTATGCCTTGACGTTAATCAAATATGAATTACGTCTCGTGTAAAAATACTAATTTCTATGTATGTGCATGCGGAAACTCAGAAGAAACCACTGCACACCGTTTCATGAATCACACAACGCACCAGTGATTTTTTGGTCGAACCTAGCAACTCTAAGGAGCTTTTAGAGTGAGGCAAGACGAACGAAGCTAATATCGGACCGAAGGATAGTAATCAAAGCAGTAACATCATAAGAATCCTAAAGTTGTTTCTACGGAGCAGGAAATGTTTAAATCATGGTTAAAAGCATAGAAAATCGATCGATTCAAGCATTTTGCCAAATCTTAAACACAGTTAAAATTATTTTGTAATTTACAATCTATTTTCATGCACATAAAAGGACTTAATAACTTCAAAATCACACGAGGGTTCAAATTTGCACGACTTGGAAATTATATCTTGTAATATTCGTTAAATTGAATTTTAAATGAACGGCTTCAGATAACGGCATCGTTGATTTTTATATTCAAGGTTATTTTTCACGTTTAACAAAGAGATACAAAAATGAGTGAGAGCTTGTTTGCTTATTTCCGCAATCAATCCAAACAAGCAGCATCAAGTGAGAGGTGAAATCGTTATGGTTAAAAACCGCCAAGATTCTAGTCATTCCCTTCATCCTGTCAAACACTTTCATGGTTCTGCGGACTACCAAAATATTGTTTTAACAACGGACAAGTTGAATGCATTCTTAGAACGGTTAGTTCAATTCAAAAATGACATTGTATTTCCATTCACGTTCTGTTCATGCATTCGAAATAATGAAAAACATTAAAACTCAGTCAATAAATCTAACAAAGGCATTTTTTTGCTGTGTAGGTGGAATAAAGAATTGATATAAAATTACGCAAAACAAGTTTATATATGGTTTTAGAGTTCCTGAAAGAATCATGACAATAGGTTCGGGCATTTAATTTTGGCAAGTAGTTATAAGCGATGCAATTATATTGTGAACACCTTTAAAGTGTTAGTATGATGAACTGGCACTAGTGAAAACCGGGTATAAAGATGAAAAACTCTCTTCTCTTTCTGCTTTAGTCAGAAGTAGCCGAAGATAATTACGGATCGTAGACTAAGTGGTGAGCGCGGGGAAAACAATAGCCCGGCTTTCGCGAGTTATGTTTTGATTCGATTTGCATGAACATCATCGAGCAGAGTCTGGAAAAAAAGGATGAGGGGTGATGTGCGGTATGCGATGAGAGCACAGAAACCCTGGATGGAAAGCCAGACGGACGTCGAGCCAAAGCGTCGAACTACACGATGGAAAAACTTTCAGCATGAAACGGCAAGGTCTGCTGGTCGCTGCGATTCCGGTGTTCAACTCAAATGTGTGGATCCAATGGGGAAATTGGGTCACAGGGGCATGTTTGGCGTTTCTTTGTTTATTTAATTTGTGGCAGTGACTGAACCAAAGTAGCTATAAAGAGCGAACGTAAATGAAATTAAGTCATTTAATCGTAATCATTTTCCGAAATCGCGTTCATCTTTTTGGATTGTTGAACTGGGAAACAGTGCTGCTAATTCAGAGAAAACTATGTCAAATGGTTGGCGGGGAGGTGAGGGGTGGTGGCATTTATGTGAGCCCAAATTGGGTTCAAACGGAATGTAAGTTCTTTACATCCTGTTTACATCATGTTGATGCACCTGCACAGGCTGGCGATATTAACAGACATTAATTGTTATGTTATGTATTCTCCGTGCGAGGAGTAACGATTATGATGTAGAAGGAGATGTTCGCTCATCACCATGAGGCACCAAGAGTGAACAACAATGTTTTTGGCTAGAATGAAAGATGTGAAGAGAAAGTGTTGAAAGGTCCGTCAGAGTGCGGCAGGTAGGCAAAGATTGACGTCCATGGCTCGAGTACCATTGGATACATGCCCTTTCGCTCAATTTTCAAAAAACATCTGTTAATTTTCCTACCTGCCGCACTCTGACGGACCTTTCAACACTTTCTCTTCACATCTTTCATTCTAGCCAAAAACATTGTTGTTCACTCTTGGTGCCTCATGGTGATGAGCGAACATCTCCTTCTACGATATTAACAGATTGTTTAAGCTTATTGAGACCTGGGCATACATTTTAGGCTTCCTCTTACTCTTCCTCTAGTACTTTGACTTTGAATGTTTTCGGAATCCATATATAAACTATAGTGTTTGCAATAATCCTTCGAATTGGCACAGTTGGTGGTGCTTCTACTAATCACAATTTTCGCCCTGCAAATGGTGCTATTTCTAATGTTATAAAGATGCACCATACCTTCAAATAAATTTCGGAATTTGATCAGAAGACGAAGGATAATGGAACAAATTTCATCCAGAGAGACCTTTTCGTAATACCTTATCTCCATCGGCATGATTATTTGAAGCAGCAATGAGAATATTAAAGAGCACTTTGATACAATTATGAAATACTATACAGATAAAACTAACTATAAATACACTAAATGCATGAAATCAACCTTAAATTTCGACATACCAAATTGTTTATGTAAAAACTATTGAACTAAAAAGTACCTGGTAATAGCTCTCGTAGTTAGCGTCGACCTCCAGAAGATTGTCCACGGAGTGGTTCTTCATGGACAGGAACTTTCCTCCACCGGCGCCGCCATTCAGGTGATCATTATAACTAAAGCCACCGTTCAGGTTGTTGCTGGCGAAATTATTGTTGTAATGCCGTAGCGCATTAGCATGGATGCCCGAGTGGCTGGGGCTGCTACTGTTGTTGTTATTGCTGTTATTGATCATGTTGTTGCTAACACTATGACTACCATTCAGGCTGCTGCCGTTGTTAAGTTTACCATTTCGCGCACGATACTTGTATCCGTTCTCGAACAAAAACCCGCCAGTGGTGAAATCGTCCATCGATTTGGACCTCGACTTGGTCGCCGAATTAAGATGGAAGAATGTCGGTTGCTTTTGTAAACGGTGATGCAAAAACTGACCTGCTCCGCCATGCTGCGCCGTTGAATGTCGCCTGCAGATCGTAGAAAATTGCGAGTTTGTTTTGTCTTGCGAAACACGGACCAGATTGCATGATGGCAACTAACATTTGATTTTCTCTTGATACAGGTGAAATTCAGAACTGGAAATAATTTTCCAAGCAATTTGGTGGAAATCAGAGCAATCAACTACACACAACACGTGAACTAGAATTGCTTATAGGTATTCATCGCTTATGGGACCACGATAACTTTCAACTCAAATGCACCACATGCAAATTAACGGTAAAGTCGACGTTTCTCCTTGAGTCTAGTGCAAACCAGAATATCTCTTTCGTATTTATGTTTACCACAAGCCGCATTTGCTAACTGTACTGGCACGACATGTACGATGGATAAACGAAAATCAGGTTTACCGTGCAGAACGTACCTACATAAGTGAAATGGAATTTAAAGTACTCCGTCCAGCGCGAATGTAGAGCAACAGGCGAGTTCCTCTATCATGATTTATGACCTTGAACCAGTGGCGGCACAGTGGCCGCTTATGTTTTCTCAAGATCGCGCCGGTAGTAAGGTTAACTGCGTTGGTAGAAACATTGGCACCGGTAAATTGAATTGTATTATTAAACATCAATACAAGGTTTCTTTTTTCCTGTAACGTTACTGCCTTAAGCCGGTACACTGGTAAAACACTGTTAAAACAGTTGTCGTCTTTGAGTTTCTTTTAATCGTCGATATTCGAGGGTATTAAAATGACGGTTAAGGTCAATCGTTGTGTAGATTAAAGTATTAGACAACTTCCATCTAATAAAACGCATTACGACAGTAACCTCAAATTCAGATTTGTTTGCCTGGATAATTCAATTTTTGGTAGGAGTATAAGATCTATATGTGCAGTAAGCAGATGTGATCTCAGATAGAGTTTCAGACCCGGTTCAACAAGATGAACTTTTCCCCGTGTTATCAAAATGGACAACAACAAAAAATTTTACTGACATCGATAGATTCCAAATATATTTATTTGTCTATACGTATAATTAGGATAATAGTGGAGTAACAAATTGCTGTTATTTTGTTAGAATTTCAACACCCCTTCTCGCTAGCTTACTTGGTTCATTGGTTTCATTAATTTAGACCGAAAATTCATTTAAACGCCTGGTATCCGCACGTTCGAACATTAACCATTCATTGATTTCACCCTTTAAGATATCATATTTAAAATTTAAATTAAATTTCGTTTATATTACTAAATTGAAGTTAGGACTAACGAATCTATCCGTTGTTTTTTTTCGACTAAACTGAGTTGTACTTTTTATGAAGCTACTTTCGTACCACACGCGCAACTCTCAAAACCAAGAAGAATTTGTTGACATAGAAAGAACAGTCGTGCATTTTACGAAAACAATGCAAAGAGCTACGAGTATTGTGTAACAAATAAAAAGAAACGTCTCTCTAGTGGTTGCATGAATGACTGACACATCGACTTGAAAAGTAATTGAAAAAAAAGCGCAACCACGAGGTTCAGCGTTTTTTTTATGTTTCTGACATGGGATTCGATCCTGTATTTTTAAGAAGAGATGTTATTGAATCCGCGATTGATCTCACTAGGCCATGCTGACTCATGAGAAGATCCGTGATTAATGAGTATGAAGTTATAACTCTCGACAGGGCTTCAATTTTTGTTTAGGGATAAATCAATGATTCCAGCCCACCACAGCAGCAACACCAATATGTACGAGTACGATAGAAGAGAAGCAGCGATTGGCTGGTCTTAACGAAATTCATTTCGTGCATTCTACAAAAACATGTACCGTGAATTCGGGTGAAATTGATCAGTGGGGTGAAATTAATCAGTGATGACCCACAAAAAGAAGCCCAATTTTGCTTCTCAAATAAAGCCTAACAAAACTAAAGCTGTTATGTCCGGCATAGCAATAGAGTCAATGATTGCAGTTAATTGGCTTTTAACTACCATGTTTTCGTTGAATAGTTTTTTTTTATTTGCTACTTTTAATTTTTTTTACACTTTTAATTTTTGAATTAATCTTTCAAAAACGCACACGAGAGTATTAAAAGAACATGTAACATGACTAGTATTATTCTACTGTTATCACACATTTCATTGAATATTAACAAGAACCAAAAATTGCAGTAAAATAAGCTCAATTCAATTATTGAAGAGAAAAAACAATATACTTTTTATTATCATCCACCAAGACGACTTAAAATTTTTGAGGAAAAAGTTTTAGTTTTATAAAGTTTCAAATTGTAGTTTGAAAATTGACCAAATTTTACCGAAAGCGCAGTGGTAAGCGCAATTGTTTCCCACCCCAGAGGGTCTTGAATAAATTCTAGTCGGCACCGTAGGGATTTTGATCACGTATAAAGCCGTTAGTCCCGGCCCATATGTTGATGAATTCAATCTGTAGGATCCAAGTGAAGTCATCTCTCTAGTGTTGGTGTTTGTAGACCGATGGAGAATAAATTAAGACCAATCAAAAGAACATAGTTTATCCCTAATGTCGTCTTGATTTCTAAGTGATCAATTTCACTCCGAATAGAATATTTATATCATAATGAAATAAACTAGTTGTGCTTTAAAATTTTCTTTCATACGTGGTCTACGTCTATAATTGTCGGCTAGTATATACAAAAGTACTTATTTAAAAACTAAATTGCATACTAAAATATTCTTCTACCGAAAGGTATTCCAAAATAATCGGCAAAAGTGATCAATTTCACCTGAATTCACAGTAATGATAGCATTTCACCAGATGTAAAGTAGTATGAATGTTTCATACTGTTTACGAGACATTTCTAATGTATTTTTTCATTAGGGCGAATCTAACATTGAGAGGCTCCCTTTGATTACTTTCTCTTTCATTCATATTCCAACCACTTGTAAGTTTTTCATTCTACTATTTGTAGAGTATGCTAGCCGGCATTGCTGTGTTTCGATCTTTACTAAAGAATCCCTCGAAAGTTTTATAATGGCGCTGTAACAAATGAAAGAGAGTGAGATCGGAGAGAATCTTTTAATGTTAGATTCGCAGTAATGAAAAAAAGAATAAGTTCTATGTAAAAAACTCATGTTCACGAAACGAGTGAAAGTAATAAATTGACGAAAATAAATTTTCAGTGTATCGTACGACACCCTCATGGGAATTGAAAACCTTAAGACCATAGATAGATTCAATAAGCTACAAGTCCAATGCAGCTCTCTAGCGTTATAAACACCAATCCGGACACAGCGGACTTATTTCTCGGTCCAATGGAGGAAATCTTTCGAGTTTAAATTTTTCTTCTCTTCCGCCCAGTCTCGTTGTACTTGTTCTGAATGCCCAGTCTCGTTGTACTTGGTACACAATGTGAAATTGCATTGGTACAAAAAAAACACAACGCTTTCTTCTATGTCCAACTTTTTATTGCACGGATAAAAATTTAGGAAATTGTGGGTAGTTTAGAGTGCAATGTTTATATATTCGAAATTTCGTCACAAACTGTCGAGTGGTCATAGAGATGGCTTCCAAGCTAGAAGGGTTTCCACAAAAAATCATGGGCGTGGTCGTGGAAAAGCCAGGCCAGTCCCACTGGTGGATCGCGAAACAGATGGGAATTGACATTTTGATTGTGTCCCGTGTGGTAAAATCGTGCAACGAGACCCAGACGACCCACCGGAAGAAAAGCGAAGACGACCAACCCCGTGAACGCATGGAAGGTAAGATACTTCAAGCGCAATCTGAACGATTCGATTCCGAACGGTCAAAAAGGTCAATTCTTACGTATGGTTCGACCAGCAGACAGTTTTGAGTGAATTGTTCACATGTGCAAAACAATTTCATAACAATTCATATACAAGATCAGTGGTTATTGAGATGTCATCAAAACAAGAAGAAAATCACCGGAGAATTTTGCGCGCCGTCATGGAAAATCCGAAAGGAAATAGAATAAAGTAATTATGCTAAAACATAATCCATATGTATTAGTTCATTCCCGGAAAGTTTCAAGAAAATCCGACTTAAAATAAATTTTTGGCGAACACTTTGTCTGGTGCATTTTTTCGAGTACAGGCCTTACTTCTAAGAGTCACGTCCAACGTGCCAAGGCAAGAATTCATCTAAAAATATTCAAGAAGCCGAAGATGCCAAAACAAAGTGAAAAGCAGGCTGCAATCGTAAAACCGCGGGTTCGGAAGGTGTTTGACGGTCTACTGTGTGGAAAATCGGAGTGTATTGTAATGGAATGTTATTTTTTTCTATAAACCTCTTCCGGGAGATCAATATTACAGCGTGCGTAAGGGCCAGGACATTGATAAAGCCGAAAAGTCAATTTTCGGCTTTATCGACGTCCTGGCTCTCACGAGAAGTTTTGTAAAACTATCCACATACATTTGAATTGTACGCGTGTCTTCGTGATGGTTTTAAATATGTTCATCATACACAGATAAAAAGAAACACTGAATTTTCTGCGTTATCTAATGCACCTAAAGGGAATGCTAGATTTGGCAGAAAATAATGAGATATTTCATGTAAATTTAAGGCAGATAACGCCTATATCTAGCAAGTTGTATGAAAGATGGCAAACAATATCGTTGTTTACGCTCCTTGGGCTTGGAATTACACGAGGGGAAATTTTACACGCTTGTTAAATTTTTTTTCTGTGTAGCATGCTGTGCGTTTGACTGTCATCTTTCGTTTAATCACTTGTTTGCACGGTTTAAATTCTTCGTTTTCCAAAAGTCGCGCATTAAAAATGACGTAAAAGTTAAGGTTTTGGACACGTGGCTACGTGAAAAGGGTGTAACTATGCGACAATTGGCGAAGCGCTTTAGAATTTATCACACGACTGTAAAATCCATCATAACCAAGTTGAGGGAGCACTGTTCTTTGGATAAATTGCCAGGAAGAGGCAGAATACCCGGATCTTCCAACCCTAAACTGGATCATGTGGTAGCTCTTATTTGGAAGAACAATTCAATACGATCAAACCCGATACGTGATTTGTCCAATAAAGCGGAAACAATATTCAAGAAGCGGAACCTGAAGACCTACAAGAAGCAGAAAATCGCCAAACAAAGTGCATAAAAGAAGCAAGGCGCAGCAACACGGGCCCGGAAATTGTACACTGAAAATATATTTTCGTAAATTAGCTTTCACTCGTTTCGTTAACACGGATTTTGTACATAGAACAAATGTCTCGTGTATTGTATGAAACATTCATATTGCTTTTTCTCTGGTGAAATGCTATCATTACACATTTTTGTAGAATAGGCGGGAGTAATTTCTTTATCCTAACAATAAAATTGAAGCGCTGCCGAGAGTTATAACTTGATACTCATTATTCATGTATCTTCTCACGAGTCACTATGACCTTGTGAGATCAACCACGAAATCAATAACATTACTTTAAAAAAACAGGATCGAATCCCATGTCAGAAACATTTAAAAAAACGCTGGATAACTCCTCTAGTTGGTTGCTTTTTCTTTCAATTACCCATGCACCCAGCAAAGAGAAGTTTCTTTTAATTTGTAGCAAGAAATCCGTAGCTCTTTGTTTTGTTTTTGTGCATTAAACGAATGTTCTTCCTGTTTCAATAAATGCTTCGTTACGCTTGTGCTATTAATTACGAAGGTAGCTTCATAAAACGTACAAATCAGATTTGTTGCGGAAAATAACGAATGGATTCGTCAGTGCTTGGTGACCTTCGATTTCGTAAAATAAACTAAAATTTATTTTCAGTGTATTCGCAAGTTTTGCCGCGACCGGATGTGTTTGAAGGACGACGAGACCTATGTCAAAGAGTAGGAGAGGATGTAAGCAATGCAGACAGGTCAATTTAAGTCAAGAAGTTTGGTCAAAAAGTGCTGGTATGGTAAGCAATATGCTCCAGCGGTGTGAAGTCTACCATTTTTTACACTACCGGAACAATCAATGCGGAAATCTATCGATCTAAGCGTTTATATATTAATATCAGAAGTATAGTACCTCTCTTTTTTTGGCCAAATCTAGCGTCGGCGCATTACTCCAAAATAACACGCTATAGGCTCACGGAAAAGAGTATAGATTTCGTTGAGGAAGACATCAATATGCCAAATTGCCTTCAGTTTCGGCCCATCGTACGACATTGGACGATTGTGAAAAGGGTCTTGAAAAGGACTGGTAAATCAGCTGAGATTATGCAGAAGTTGAAAAAAATGTGAGCTAAAGCCTCCAAAAAATGTGATGAAACACTTCTCCAAAACTTGATTGTGTTCGATTAAAAATTCGCAAATTTGTGAGAGAATAATATTAATTTCATCCAATTTCATACAATACAAAATCATCCATTTGTTTGAATAAAACATCATTTTGTTGTATGATTGCTTATAACTTATTTTCGATACAGTCTTTATTAATGTTTGTGCTGAGTGCAGTTCCGCAAAAATGCACAGCATTAAATTTGTTATTTTGATTTTTTTTTTTGGATGTGTAAATGTCAATTCTATATGTTCAATCATATATGTTCGTTCTTCAATAGCCGAACCAGCAATGTTGGTGGACAAAAAAAAAGTGTATATTTGTGATTAACATATCTTTTGTTTCAAGCTCTGAATTTCACCTCTATCTCCTCGCAGCGCGTTTCGCAAAACAAAACATAAACCGATTTAACCCTACCTCATACGCCGAACTTCCTCTATATTGCTGTCACTATCGACCACGGCGGTCATTCCGGCGATGTTCTTCACCTTCCTAGCGGCAATATTGTTGATCAGGTAGTTGTTGTTGTAGTCGAACACCGATTGCGACGATTTCATGTTCAGAAAAATATCGCTCTTCTGTCGGGTCAACATCGGTGGCGGCCCATACCGGTACCCCGTTGGACCAATATTGCCATTGAACACACTTCCGGGTGGCATGGCCATACCTGCTGATCCGGGTCGCATTGCTATATTGCCTATTTCCATGTTTCCCACCATCCAGCGGGATTTGGCAACTTTTTCGGCGTAGGTCGGCGGCCATGGTCTCAGTCGGCGATCCGAATAGCGCTTCTCGGCCATCCCGTTTATACCGAAGCCACGTTCGAAGCGGGCCGTCGTGAGTACCATGTTTAGAATCCGGAATCAACTAAAGTTCGTCAACATCAAAAACGACTAGCTCTAAGAGCAGAGCTAGCAAGAGTGAGTAAACTACCTGTTTTTGCTTTTGGAAGCTTATTTCGACTGTTCGTTATAATCGATTCGAGGATGGATCACCGTACGACGAAGCGTCACAATCGGAGTAGCAATAACTCGTTGAGTAGAGACGTTAATAGAAGCAGTGTCATCACCACCATCACCGGGAAAAAAGTTTCACCAAAAACACAAAGCCACTAAATGACAGTTACCGCAGCGAGGAAAAACTCAAGCGATAATGAAACTTTAATGCGTGTTTGTACCTTCACTACTCAGCACGTTTCGATGCTAGTGATTAAGCGATGAAGACTACTCCATAAAGCACTACTCGAGTTATTAACAGTACTTGCTGACTATATGCTGCTTACATTGAGGTATGCTTCAAAGTGTTCATTGTCCTTTTGTACCTTTTCCGCGTACACAACACAATGTTTTTGCTTTTGGACCTTTCTTCAGTTATTCAGGAGATTATTCACTGATCTTAGTCAATAATACCATTTTAAATTCACTAACTTTTCCGAAAGCTGACGAGTTTTCACTAATTTGCACATTGTCACTTTCAAGCAAGGTATTTGCACGCACCACCCAATCTTTCGCACCTCTGATGAGCAACTTGAAGACTTTAAAAAGAGACTTTCGAAAAACAGTTGAAATAGTGAGATGGAAAAATGCTACGCTTGGCACACAGAAAAAAAACACATTCAAAGCGATGCTGGTTGGCGTTGTTTATCTTCGGCGCTTCTTCGAGCTACATTTGCCAGTAGTTTTCATTTTCGGTTGAAGTCGGTTGTGAAGTTCGAGTAAAGTTTAGGATGATGTAAAACTGAACAACAAAGTGATTGTTGAGCGCAGGTGGAAAATCGAAGAAAGTTTTTCCTTTTCCTTTTAAATATTGATCTTCACAGCGGTGATGTGTGATTGAAAAATTTAAACGAAAGTGATTTAGAAGCGTACACTTGGAATGGGATTTCGATTGTGCGTACGTTTATGTAACGATCTTCCGCGACGCAAGCCCCATGATGAATGATTTGTTTGTCAGAAAAATTGAGCAAAAAGTTGAATATACGGGATTTTATGAATAAGCGGATGTTATGCATACTTGTTTTTTGTTCATAAAATCATACGTAGAGACTTTTCAAGAAAAAGAAAACCATGCAAGTACTGCGTTAATTCTAATAATTATTTTCAATATAATTTAACAAGAGACTCTTGGAATTCCGACATTAATAATAAACTGAATATTTGTAAAAATCAACGCTTGATGATAAGCTAAGATCAAACACAATTTATACAGAAAGAAATGAAGCACATGAATTTAAATAACATTTCAAATTAATATTTAATAGCCAAATTTCATAAATAATAATAAATAGGCATACACAATAATTTTTGCAACACAACAAGTGGGAAGTTATTATTGCAATTATTTTGATAGTGATTCACATTTGGTGGAAATAAAAAAAACAATTACGAAGTGCCCGAACACTGCTATTCAAACATGCTTTATGTCGATGATTTTCAATTTAATTTGAAAAAAGTTCGTCACTTATCCATCAACTAAAGTCTTTTGCTTCAATTGACCAGGAGCAGCATTTTACTCAGATTACAACTTCAGATTCTGTTATCGGGCGTTGAAATCTTAACAAAAAAAAATAATGTGTGAACACATTCTAGCTAAATGTCATTGAAATTAATTAAAACAATTATTCAGTAGTGCCTTACTTGTACGCTACAATCCAATGTAAGAACAGTGATTCCATTCGTTTTAGAAACATGCAGAGAATGTACATGAGCACCACTATACTTTTATGGAAAAGAACGGATATAATTTGTTTAAAATTGAACAAAAAGGCAAATTTTTCAACAAGGTAACATTTACCCTTAATGTTTTCTCATAATTATATACACGTAAAAGTGTATATAATTTCGATATGTTTCACCTCGGGTTCAAACCAGCCAGAAGGCTGAAAATCCGCCAAGTGGAATAAAAAAATAAAACAAAATATCATCCATCATAACGTCTTGCATCTTCAAACCAATCCATATGCAACAGCCGAATCTTCCAAGTAGAACACACAAAGAGTAACATAACGCCACCGCATTCAGCAAATTGGCGGCCTTTACTCCACCTCACACCGTTGTTGAAAGTAGAAAACGATGCGCAAATCTAACTGTAACACTGAAAGTATTTTCTTCGTTGTTTATAATTGTTTCTCATCCACCATACACATGCTCAGCAGCCGGTCGAGCCAGTTCACACTTTGTACGAGATCCACACTTCTGTGACGTAGCAGCAATAAAAAAGTAGCAAAGCGCACACATTCAACAAAACACCATGATAGAAAGGTGAAAGATGATCAACACGATCCAGCACAGTTATATTCTCTTTCTCGTTTTCCGCGATGCTCCTGCTGCTGATGCACCGAGCTGGATCGATCGCTTCCCGTTTATGATCCATCCATCCCACTACCAGCGGCAAGAGCAACAGATGAGCAGGTTTCTTCAGCTATTTCAACAATCTGGAGGAGATTCTGTTCCGTAATTTACACACAAATTATTTCTTCTTTTCAACCCATCCAATGATGCTATCAATATCGATGTGCCTCTTTGAATGCGCTAATTATTTTTCCGCAAAATGCAAATCATACAATAAACATAAGTGCACATATGTTCCACTAGCGAAGTACAAACACAGATCACCTAAGATCCAGATGCGGAGACTGTGCTATAAGATGTTCTAAGAATCAACAGAGATCGACGAGCAAAAGCAAACCGACTCTGTTAATGAGCGTGAATAATGAATTCTGCTACCGTTTTAAAAGCGCGAAAAACTTCTTCTAGATTTTCCTCCCGTCTTCGACGTTATTCGCGGAACGACCGTGTGTAGAAAGTCACGCGTCCGATTGGCGAGAGAGCTCTGCAAGTACTGAATGAATGTTGCTGCCTCGACGTAGACCAAGAAGGATGAAAGGTTTTGATGGTAAGTCATAGCGCTGGAATAGCAACATCAGGTGGCATGAAGCCCGAAGTGAGAAATGGACGGTAGCCTGATCAGCGTACTCCGGAGAGTGGCGATGTGAGTTTTTTCTCAGCTGGGTACTGTTGAAGTGATATTAGTACGGAGCAAATTGTGGCCACTGAAGAGATTGATGTTTTGAAACTGTTGGTAGGAAATTGCCTGAAGGTGAGCATGCAATAACTTCCGCGGAGTGTTGGGTTTGTTTAGCAGTTGGAGCATTCTAAACAGAATCAACAAAAACACTGCTGGATGGTGTTTATTTGGCTGAGTAACCTAATTCCACCATCATGGATTTGAATTCAAGTAGATGCAATAGTTCCTATTTTGGTTAATGGTGAATTTGCATTTCTTTCTAAGAAAGATTTCACATCCTGATAAAAAAAAGATAACCTAGTATCACAAGGACCTAACTGTGATGGATTTCCCATAGTTTATTTATCTATGATATTTAAGTGCGAGATGTGATTGACTCTAATTGTGGGGTTCAACTTGTGCGATAATAAAAAATGATTTGTTTTGGTTGGTCAATATACTCAATGAATAATTCACCAGCATTTACTCATTTAACCTTCATTATTATGTTTTATATTGTATAGGGTACGTGTCCATTACTTAAGTTTAATACAGTGACCGGCAAAAATAAAGATCCACCTTTGATCAATGTATTATTGTTGAGAAAATAACACGTATTTTTGATACTTTTTCAAGAGTATTCCAATACATGTTTCTGAAAAATAAACATAGACGAACCATTTCAGTACAAAAGTAACGATCACTTTTATTCCTTACATAAAATAAAAAACAAAATTATTGGAGTTTAGTAGAATACGTATGGCATAAAAAAAGATCCACTTCATGTATGAATAAAAAAAAAATAATCGAAAGAGTTGGAATCAACTCTTCAATAGTCAATATGACCACCCTTCGCTTCAATGATGGACTGCAATCGTTTTGGGATGCTTTCGACTAGGTTTCTGATGTGTTGTGGATCCAACTCATTCCAGGCCTGCTCCATTGCCGCAAAATATGATTGCTTGTTTGTGGGTTTTTTCGACTCTATTGTCGAGAATTGCCCAGAGATTTTCAATTGGGTTTAAATCCGGGCTCTGGGGAGGCCATTCCAAGGGTTTAATCCGACAGGCACGGAAAAAAGCTTGTGTTTTCTTGGCCGTATGCTTTGTGTCGTTGTCTTGCTGAAAAATGTAATTATCTTCCAGACCCATTTTCAGCAAAGATTCTTCCATATTCTCGTTCAGAATATCTATATACCCATCTGCCGTCATAATACCACTGATTAGAACCAGATTCCCCGCTCCAAACCATGAGAAACAGCCCCAGACCATGATATTTCCACCGCCGTGCTTCATGGTCCCTTGTAGATGTTTATCCTTCAGCCATTCATCGCTTTTTCGCCAAACTCGCAGTCGTCGTTTTCTGTTGAACAGCTCAAACTTTGATTCGTCTGATCAAGCAACCCGTTTCCAGAACTTCAGTGGCTTATTTATATGGTTTCTTGCAAACCGCAATCGCTTCTCCTTATTCACCCTACTTATGAACGGCCGTGTCCGAGCAAAATGACTTTTCAAACCGTGCTCAGCAATGCGTCTCCGAACTATACGATCGGCTATCGAAAGGCTTAGCTTTTCTCTGAGCGCACGGATGGTAACAAACGGATCCTTTTTAATTTCTCGGATGATTCTAGTGTCTTCGCTGTGATCAGACTTGCGATGGCGTCCACGTCCTGTTCGATCTGTGACACTTCCAAGCTTTTGGTGTTTTAAAACTATTTTCTGCACTGCACCACGGCTTACACCATACTTTTCGGCAACTTAGCGATGAGATTCGTTTTTTGAGCAATCGCGCACGTTAAGATTTCGAACTTGGACTGTTATTTTCTTTCCTCCCATGATCGATTCTTAAAAAACTCGTTACTTGGGCTAAACTCACTAAACTCACTAAACTCACAACTGTAGCAATTATCTGTGATGGATGTTAATAAAGGAATGTCAAAAGCATGATCAACAAGGGGTAAGCCAAGTGGATGTACACGGAATGTATTTTTTTTCCTAGTGGATCTTTTTTATTGACATACCGTAAACACAAGCTTATTTCATTTTTTACATGCAGTTGGCTGAAATGAATATTTAGGGTAACGGGATGTAATGTAAGCCTAGCTCCTTCATTCGGCCTATGTATCAAATGTGTCATTAATTTAGCGATAATCAACAAAATCACGTTGCTATCAGGTTGATCGATGTAATCCAAAGCCATTGAGACAATATTCATCAATTTATAGTTGTTCACTTTCGTAATTTTCGATTTCTTCAACTTTTGTGGCATCATGATTTCACTGGTTAAGCTGAACAGATGATCTACACGATCTTCAAGTGATCTAAATTTGGCTTAATTGAATCTATACAGCAAGTAATTCAGTCTGGATGTGCAGAAAATAGCTACACGTATCAAACTTACTAGTCAAATAGCTAAAATAACAGTGATTTTACAAGAAAATCGTAGACCCAATGTTGGGGACATATGTTTTTGTATGTTCCCAATTATGGTTTATTGTATCAACAACGTAGTATAAAGGTTGTTATTGGTAATATTTCAAGTGTAAATGCGTGATTTTGCGATTGTTTATATTCAAGTGGCTCATCTAAACACAAACCGAAGGAACGAAGTCGTTGTATAGTGAATTATAATGTTTTCATTGTTGAATGGCTAGTAAATCATATATGAACATCACTTAAGTGTTTCAAAGCAATTTTAATTAAGTTTGTTTTGTGAAATTTTGTATTAAGTAAAGCGAATACAGCTGACAATGCCTTAATTCATTAAATAAGAAGAAAAATACCGTACAAAGACTGCATTTAGTATTAATCCATCGAATGGGACGAAGTTGCATCCATGAATAGACCCAATTTGGTGCCTGCAGACCGACATTAAATCCATATCCCTTGAAAGTTTCTGACTTTATAAAAGAAGTTGTGTAACTTTTCGTGAAACATACTACCAAATGTCTTATCAAACTTATCTTAGCAAGTGTAGAACTAGTTGAATCTTGCCTTTAGCTTGAAAGCTTTAAGAGTTATAATCAAAAATGTAATCTATGGTTGCATAATAGGCTGAGTTAAGGGACACATACCCTATATTCAAAATTTTACACTAAGCCTCATGAATGATACCCAAATGTGTACAGTACGGGTAAGAAAGTTGCTATTGATACGAAGTTGTAAAGATATCTATGCCTGATTAGTATACGGCTCGATGGATCTTTTTTTTCGTCGGTCACTGTATGTAGCGGTCGGTTACATTATTCATAGCAACTGAGCAATTATTCATGAATCAGTTGAATGCAAATCACACTCAACTAGTTATTCGATTGCTTAGACAAGCTTAATAAGATGCTTTTTATTCAGAACTAAAAGTTAAACAGCAAACTTCATGAAGTCGGTCTATACGCACCATATTGTGTCTATTCGTGGTTGTAACTTCGCATTATTCACTAGATTTCGTATTAAGGCTTGTTCACGACAAAATCTGGCCACCCCTAAATACGTATGTCTCTGGAAATACTTCATCAACGCGTGAAATATTTCGCAGACTGATGAACGTATGTCTGTTCATTGTGTAAGATCAATTTTTGGGGATACCACAAGCTTTTAGATCGAAGATGGCGTCGAAAAACGATATGTACGAAAAGCAATTGTGTGCGGTCGCAATGAAAATCCAAATTTGTCAGTTAGAAAACTTGCAAAAAAGCTTGATTTTCCTGCAAACACTGTCCATAACGTTCTTAAAGCTTCCGATACACGTTTGACAACAGCCCGGAAGGCTGGGAGCGGAACAAAAACGGGAGAGGAGGAACCACCAAAAGGACGCGAAGGAGAAGCAAATATTGCAGAAGAGACCAGATCTTTTCTTAGAAAAATAAAAATGACCCCAATGTGGCTCGGGCTCGCAAGTTGTATCGCGTTTTCCTGCGTGATAATGGACGATGAAATTTATGTGCTGGAAGACTTCAAGCAGCTTCCCGGAATGTCTTATTATACTGCCATGCAACGGAACGGCGTAGAGGAGCATTTCAGGACAAAAAAAAAAAAACGCCAAGTTTCCCAGAAAATATTTGGTTTGGCAGGCAATATGCAGCTGTGGTCGAGCAAGCCAAAGCCCCATCACTATCGAAACGGTGAACAAGGATATAAACCGGGAAGAAGCGATTGTTGTCATTCCTACGCAGCCATGACGCTCCCTCGCTTATGGATCACACAAATTTAATCGGTCCATATTTTGTCGCGAACAAGCCTTATTTTGTAGTTAAACTTGAGTACCGATTTAAACCAACAGCAAGGATGCTATTGGAGTCACTGTGGTGATACTATGATGTGAAAGTTTTATGCATGAGATCAAAGAAATTCAAAACCGAGCAACTCAACCATCCATACTTTTTGGACGTTTTGGATACGATACGCTGAATTCACGTAACGCAACGTAAAATGTATTTAAATATTGAATAGTCCCTCTTTTAGATTTGAACAGATTTATTCCAAAAGTAAGGGTGCTGTAGGGGCCATTTACAACACAGAAAAAAATAATTAATTTTAACAAGCGTGTAAATTATCCCCTCGTTTAAATCCAAGCTAAAGGAGGCGTAAACAACGAAATTGTTTGCAACTTTTCATGTGCCATACAACAATATCGGCAATCTTTTATACAACAGGCTGGATTCAGGCGTTATATGGCTTAAATTTACATGAAATATCCCATTATATTCTGGCAAATCTAGCATTCCATTTATGTGCATTAGATAATGCAGAAAATTCAATGTTTCTTTTTATCAGTGAAAGTATGATAGTGGTTTTCATTGGGAAAGCAAGGTAGTTTTCAACAGCTTGAGCGCCGACTTGGACCGATTTATACCAACAGTGAGGATGGCAAAAGCTAACTGACCAAAACCACCGATATTGTACAGATATCATAGGACATAAGTTTATATTGTTGAGCCACTCTATGTCACTTTGCTTGTCTCATGTAAGCTGTCGGATGGACTAGTGGTACTTGAATCGAAGCTTTCCAAGCATGATCATTAGTATGATTGACCGTCCGAGGTTGCTACTCTATTATTACCAGATCAGGTTTTATTACACAGAGAACCAAAAGATGATGCTTGGGACTAGCATACATCCTCCAACTGTAAAACTGGTGATCCCAAACTAAGGAAATAACGGCGAAGGCCTCGCCTAAATGCAGGTCAATTAGGGAATGGGTAGGAATATGTTGACGTGATACTCGCTTTATTGGAAGCAGAGAGCATTTCTGCACTTCTACGAAAAATCACTCGGACGTTGGATAAAATGGTTGGGTTCGCAGAGGGATCCATTTTGGTAAATGGCGTGCTGAATTCAACTGACGCAATCGAAGCATTCCGGACGAAAAAAAAAAGTGAAATCGTTAGAGCTCCTTCGAATTTTCACAAATTGCTGAAGCAAATAGAGCATGAACTGAACTTGAATGTTTGTCTGGAGACTATTCATCAAATTTGGGTCAAAATCCCGTTGATTGAGAAACGTTTGAAATTCGCAAAAGGCAACATGAATCAACAGTGGAACAGTGGAAGGCGCGGAAGATAAGGCAGTACTTTAAGAATAACCCGAACCTTTCCACCCGAGACGTGGCCAAAAAGGTTAATTCGTCGAAGTGGTTCGTCCAGCAGACCATGAAGCAGGCTGGGCTACGTGTTTTTAAGGTCAGGAAGGCGTCAAACCGGACTGACAAGCAAAACACGGTGGCCAAATTGCGTGCGCGGAAGCTGTACCGTGAGTGGATGGTCAAGCCAGGCTGTCTCATCATGATCGACGAGACATATATCAAGGCGGACACCAAACAAATCCCCGGCCTCGAGATTTTTGTCGGTTCGTTCCGCATGGAGGTTCCGGAAATGTTCCGGAAGTGAAAGATGGACAAATTCGCGAAGAAGTACCTGTTGTGGCAGACGATCTGCGAGTGCGAACGGTACAGCAAGCCGTTCGTTACAACCGGCACCATAAACGGGCAGATTTATCGAGAGGAATGCTTGCAGAAGCGCTTGCTGCCCTTCCTCCGCTCTAACCGTGGTCCCACGCTGTTCTGGCCGGATCTCGCTTTGTGCCATTACGCTAGGCCTGTAATGGATTGGTACGAAGCGACGGGCGTTAATGTGGTCCCGAAGGAGGCGAACCCGCCAAATACACCAGAACTTCATCCGATCGAAAAGTTTTGGGCGATAATGAAGAAGAAGTTGAAGAAATGCGGAAAAACATTCAAAACCGATGCGGCTTTGACGAAAAACTGGGAGAAATTGTGTAAGGAAGATGGACCAAGCCTCGCCCAAGATCTAATGAGCAGTGTTAAGAGAAATGTACGAGCATTCAGTTTGGGGAGGAAATTCAATAAATAAATTAAAGCAAAACATAGCTAATATATAGTTATTGAATCCCTGAAAATTTGAGAAGTATCCAATTTAAAATGAATTTTTGGTGATCATTTTTGTGTGTCTCATTTTTCCGAGTCCAGTCTTTATTAAATTATCAAAATTTTAGATTCAATTCATTAAACCGTAACAATAAAATAAAATGACTATAGAAGCTGTTCATTAATTCATATATTGGTCCGATACTGATCCTACTCGAAAACAATAGTTTAAAGTACGAATGAAGCTCCAGCTACACTTAAAAAGATGTAATTTTGAATTCCATGAAAGAGCAGTCTGTTGATACAGGGTGCGGCAGAAAATAATGCGAAAATTTGTTCTATTTCTTTCAAATCCCATTTTCAACTAATTCAAGCAATAATATCAACATTTTCGAGAGCAGTTACCTTTATAAAGTCCTTTTAAATAAATTTATTTAATGTGTCCTCCATTTTTATTAACAACATCCTCGAGCCGACGCCACAAGCCAGAGCATGCCTTTTGGACGTAGTCCTCCGATATTGACTGCCATGTGCGTGTTCTGGTTGACTTCAGGGTTTTCATACTAGGGTGTGATGTTTTGCAGGCTCGTGCTTCAACATATGCCCAAATCGAATAATCCAACGGATTAAGATCTGGACTGTTAGGGGGCCACAAATCCTTCGGCCAAAACTTCATGTTATCGTTCAACCATTGTTGGGTTCGATTGAAAGTGTGACACGACGCACCATCCTGCTGTAAGAGAACGTTTTGGTCCTCGGAGAAGTTGGCCTTCACCCAGGGAAGCATTTGGACCTTTAAAATACCGATATACACTTCGGCATTGATTTTAACTCCAGCATCAATGAAAACAGGCGGCATTTTCAAACCGTTGGACGCCACCAAGCCAATCATCATGACACCAGCCGGATGTTTGATTTGAAACTTGAATTACACTTTTTCCGGAACGTTCTCCATATTCTGCGGTGAAATGAACCGGTCCGGGCGGCTGTTGGCCAGAGCATCGATGCTGAAAAGCTTTTCGTCGGAGAACAGGATTATCATTTTTCCCTCTTCAACAAGGAAAGCAATCTCTTGGAACGAGTCACTCGTAGTTCCTTGACCCGGTCCGTAATCAAGTGGCGTTTCACTCTGGCTCTGGAAGATGCATGCAAGTCTTCTTTGATGATTCTCCGCATGGATTTCTCCGAAATATTGGCTTCCTTTGCAAGTTTTCTTATGGAACGCACCGGGTTGACCGGGTTCTTATGGAACGCACCGATTTGATCAAGTTCGGCATGCGTGCAAAGCGCGGACGTCCGCTTGCCTGCTTCCGCTGCTTAGGACCATCATGCAGGGATATTTTTATGCGGTAAACTGTTGCCAAATGGCCAAATGTTTCCAATCTCTTTCGGCTTCTTCTGGGCGAGCAACAAACTGGTGATCACTTTTTTTGGGAACATTTTGACGAATTTGCAATAAAACAATTAGAATGTTTGGATGCAGCACTTGAAATTAAACATAAACAAATACACTCTCGACAGAAATTAGGCACTAGCTACACGAGTTAACCCAATACTCAAGCTTGAACATTTTCGCATTATTTTCTGCCGCACCCTGTAAAACAACAAGAGTGCAGAAATTTTGTCGAAATCGTTTGTTGTTACGTTTGCATGTGTTTGTTTAGTAATTTCATTGGTATTGTAATGACTTGTTACACATATTTCTTCTGTGGATATTAAAATTCAAACATTTTCGTTGTTCGATACCTAATAAATTGATGTTATAAGGGTAGTCAATTTATTGCTTTAGTTACCTGAACTTCGATTATATCCAAGCACACAGAAATTAAACACTCCATTAGGTAAGTTTATGTTAATCTTAGTTGTACCTCAGACCTCGTTTACTTGTTTTCTCTTTTAAAATGTAGTTCTTCTTGTAAGATTTGGGCTTTCTTGAATTCCCTTACTTTGCATGGGAATTCCAGACCTGATTTCCGTTTTCCCCTGAAGTGATCCGTCGGAATTTTCTACGTTTTTTCCTGAAATAGGTGGTCACCCCGATGGCATGACTAGCAATGATGGTACCTGTAAAGTACCTTCAGTAATCTTGTTTAACAAAACTCGATCCTGGATTTACAAAGTTTACATATTAGTACCGCACAGCAGTACATCAAACAAGCCCCCAGCCAGTCCATTAACTTAGTGTTCCGTGTAATGGGCTTCATAATGAACTGATTAATTCATAAAATAACGGCCTTGCCGAATCGCACACGTATTTGATTAAGCCACAAATTGGATTTTTCTCTACCGAATCCTATTTGGAGTGGTACACAATCCAACGTTCGTCACTATCCAAAAGCAAAGATCGTAATTGAAAATCAGTTTTCCTCCATTATCACTTCCCTTCCGACTCCTCAAACTGTGAATGTGTATTCGAAAGAGCACTCGCGCGACTCCAACGAGTGAAAGTACGTTTCGTACACCGACGACGACGACGACGACGACGACGACAACGGAACAGCTTCAGCTAGCTTGCACCGGCTTATAATTTCAGGTTGACAAGACACAGTATCTGAAGCGGGCAACGCTAATCTTATGCGCTTGGGATGTTGTTGAACTAGCAATTTTTGAGGTTTCAAGAGACCGCAACCGGCAGTTGTAGGAGGAATTACATGAGATTGAGAGAAGCGAGACCATTGTTTCGAAGCGATGAAAATTTGCTCGATTAGTATGAATTGAATTTTCTCCATGGTTGGGCAAAGCCCCTTAGATCTATGGTAACTGTTGGCAGACTTATGTATTAGTAACGTCACTCGTGCATAGTCATTTATTATACGTACCATCGATTGTGGAATAATTTTTTTTGTCTATAATGTTTTGATTTTTGATCGTTAAGAAGCTTAAACCCTAAGATAATTCAGATTGGAACAGCATGTTTGTCGCATATTTCATCATTTACTCGACTGAGTATAGTGCATCATTTATTTTCATTCTAACATTATTTCGCAGCTCGGAAACATGACCGGGAATTTGATTTGCATTTTTAATAGCAGGTTTCATGGTTGAATTCATTCAAATCTTTTGCATGTCAAGCCATGCGCAACATTTCTTTTCTAGCTAAGTGCATATCGATATATCTAACGACAAACTACGGAACTGTAGGAGCTGCTAGCAACAAAGAAGTAAGTGAATTATATAAAAAAAAATTAAACAAAATATTGCTCCTTTTCCACACAGGGTTGTTTAGCAGCTTGGACTTGGGTTTCCGTTTCCTGCATAACATAAAATTGACCTTAAACGACAGAAGATATAACGTTAATATAGCAGCTTGAAGCAACGCAATTTTAACGAGCGGCCACACAGAAAATCCGTTCAAGAGTCATCCTTGAGATTAGATTCGGATTGCACAATCGCTCATTTTTCGTTACCTAATTATTCTCTTCTTCATTTTTGCCAGACAACGCGGGAAGCGAAAAAATATTGTCCGACTTGCTTTGCCAGTGCTCTGCGCAAAAGCGAAGCAAAACATCGAAAATTGATATTACATCAATAGATTATATACCTACTTCTGTGAACCAAGTACACTTATTACTAAAATGAATGGCAACAGCAGTAGTGCCTTGCTACTGCAGGCAGTGAAAAAGTGAAAAGTGACGAAGAATTGAGAAGAAAATGCCTAGCTCTTGTGTTTTGTTCCCAAATGATGCAAGTGGATTTGTAGGGGAACTCATTTAAATAATCATAACTCAATTATTGTCGGGTGGATGGAAGCAAGGTGCAGTCCTAATCGGTGCAAAATAGGAAGTTAGTCGCGATCGTGATTTTACAATTATCGATATAATTATTCACAGGTCGAGCATGGATAATTGACGTGCTATCCTGCTTGTGTTGGAATCTCAGCGGTACATACCGATCTGGATTGCAATTTCACATTGACTAGTTCCGCATATGACTCACCTGAAAAAAATAAATAAATAAAAGGTTAAATAAGACATAATGGCATTAGAAAAATTATTCTAAATATTTATTAATTGAAATGTAATACATTTTTATTGAATGTGCATAAACAAAAACAAAGGTCATACATTGTTGGAATCATTTCTTTTGATGCATTTTTCAATATCAGCGCACTTAGGTACGAATGGCAAAATTTTGCGACAAACATCGATAACTCGAAAACCATTAAATATGATGACACATGATGTCTTCGGAAGATTTAATCTAATAAATGTTTTGGTTTGGATGGTGACTTTAATGTTCATAATAAAAATTCTAACTTTTTATTTTTATGATTTAGAGGATTTTTGCTCCTAGAGAATTGTAGCAAATTAAAGTTATTGAAACTTTGCTGAAGAAACTAAACTTCTATCTCATTTACGTTCCGTTTTATAATAGTTTTGCAGGATGTGACTTAAAGAACGGTTTTATGCTTTTGTTCTATTCTAAAAGCTGTGTGAGGATGACTTTTAGCGTATAAAATGACGCACACTTTGAAGATACAAAAAAATTGCTAGTTGTTGTATAAAGAAAGTAGTAGACATTGTATGGGGAGGAAGTAGTTCATTGATTCTCCGGTCTGCTTCTAAGCATCTTGCTATGAGGTACCAGGTGATTACACACCTGTTGCCGGTCACTCTGCCAAATTTGGTAGTCGTCTGCATTGAGTTATCTCAAATTATAATATTCCGCCAACTATACTGCCCATTAACGCATAACAGTCCCACGTGATTTGTTGTTCGGGGACATCAGCTTCACCATTCAAAAGTATAGCAACGACTACTGTATTTTTGGACGTCGTTCCAGCGTGTCCAAACTCAGTAGTCGGCAACTATCACGATACGGTGGCAAGTTGTCAGGATCTCGACACGCATGTTCTTAAGAGCCAAACGAATGAACCGCTTCTGAACTCATTCAATTCTAAGGTTCCACGTGACCTGGTAAGGAAGCCATACCACAGACACGTTTTCCATAGTTGAGCGGACAAGTACACAGTACAATAACTTCCAGCAGTGTGGGTCCGAAAAACTTTTCGCCTCCCTAGGAAAAAAAGTTCAACTGTCGAATTGCTTTTGATATGATCGCGGATCGGTGTAGTTCATTCATTTTAGAATCTAGTTGAACGCCCAGATCAGTCACAATGGTAACTCTACTAAGAGTCTTGCCATCAATGTAGTAATCCATCGATTTTCCAAAAGTAAATAATACTCTTGCGTGCGCACCACGATGTTAAACTTTGAATTATCGCACGTGGGCAAAAATAGACCCAAAATCTCATTCATTAAGACAGCGCAGGGTAGGGGTCCTTATCAATAAATTATGTTATGGGAAAAAATGTGGAAAATCGAATGGTGTTGGTCTCATCTAGGGTTGACCACAGAAAGTGTCCGATTTTGTCCGTTTCTCCCCTCATTTTGAATGCACCCTTGAATTATTACCCAAAAATTAAACTCTATGCTACTATATTGAACCCAACTGCACTGTAAATTTGCAAAAAGCTGGAGAATTGAATGAAACAAACCTTACTTTGATCGGATACCAGAAAATGGCCCGTTTTACCCGATTTTACCTTATAATTGAAAAAACTCAAATAAAGCTATGTCCATTTAGAATCCGGAATAATAAAATCATCTGTATCTCGGTAACGGATTGACGTACACATAAGTTTAATACATCAAAACAAAGGTAATTCACTATACTTTAATAAAAAACATCAATACAAATCATTTATCTTCGTTTCTTATGAAAAGTCGCACTTTTTTCTTTATTCCTCCTTTCTTTGGCACATTTGTTCCACGTTTTGGTCATCTGAGTCGCGTCCCGACCCGTTTTTCCAATTTTTTATTAAGCTTCCGCTTCATTATTGCCCAAAATCACTCGATGGGCCAGAACTGCGGGCAGTTGGGTGGATTTATGTTTTTATCGATGAAATCTACGTTATTATCGCGGCACCACTGGATGACTGGCAACTCGTCATATCTGACCAAAACTTCACGGCACCTTTATGGGCTTTAATGAAAGGTAGTACGCGGTTTTAAGCCATTCTTCCTTGAACTTTTGTGCTTCGCAGCTGCATATCCCTTGCCAAATCATCAGTTTTTTTAACAAATTTGTCCATAAAAGCAAGCTTAAACTCCACAGGAACATCTCCTCGTGCCGTCGCCATGTAGAATTGTTGGCCAGGAAGCTGTTCGAAATCCATTTTGACGTAGGTTTCATCGTCGATGAGCAGGCATCCTTGGTACTTCGTCAAAACCTGCTGGTACAATTTCAGAGCTCGAGTTTTGGTGACGAAACTTTGCTTCAACGTTCTGTTTGGTTACTTGCTGGCTCGATAAGAACGATATCCTGCACGCAAACGAATTCTTCGAACGGTATTGCGAGCAGCAGCGTATTTTTGTGCGATTTTATTATCTGATAGTCCAGGGTTTGCTCTGACGGTTCTCAACAACTTCTGGTTCAGCTTGCGGTCATATGTCCCAATGCGACGCTTACCTTGAGGCACTCTATCCACGCTCTTTTGCTCCCTGAAACGTTTGAGCACGTCATACACGGTTGATTTGGCGATTTTCAACGTTTTTGCGATTTTTATTGCGGACCACGTTGGATTACCATTGAATTGGCGCCTAACTAAACAAACTGCTGTAAAAGAAGTCTTGCAGCGGTCACTTTCTATGCCGCTGCAACACAATAAGTGATTCCGGATTCTAACTGGACAGAACTTTGAAAAAACGCACCGGACTGTCGACTTACAAAAAAGTGGTGACTCCAATTCTCGACGCTAACACAAAGCCAAAGCAGGGAAGCAGACTTTAAACAGCTTCCTGGACAGGAATTTTATACGGCAACCGGACGGGGAAAGGTGGCAGATATTTTCAAGCACATTAAACTGTCAATGTTCGCGAAGAAATATCTGGTGTCCATCTGTACCTCTGGTTTGAAGAGCAACGTTTACATTGCGACTGAAACTGTCAACCAGAACATTTATCTGAGCGAGTCCCTGCAAAAACGTCAACTGCCTTTCCTGAAGCGAAACAATTGTTCCGTTCTATTTTGGCCGGATTTGACATCTTGCCATTTCGGAAAAAAAAGGCCATGGTTTTCCCGGCAACAACGTTCAAGTAGTGCCCAAGGACAAGAACTCTCCCAACACGCCACAGCTCCGCTCAGTCGAACAATATTAGGCCATCGTCAAGCGGAACCTTAAGAAGACTCAAAAAGCTGTGGCGCGAGAAACAGTCCAAGGCAACTGGCGTTCTGCGGCGAATAAAGTGGACAAGGAGATTGTACAAAATTTTATCGCAGGTGTTAAACGAATGACCCGGAAAATCGCATTCGGTGAAAAGGAGCTTAGCTGAATATTTCTCTTGTATTCTGTATTAACTGAACTTGAAAAAGAATTTGACTTATTAATAAAAACTTTGATCGACTCACATACGTTACTGTTTGACCAAATTTTGATCGGAACACACTTTAGACTCTTATGAAGGCGCTGCAGTCGTGTCGTGTTTGCATATCAATGCCTTTCTTGTCCAGGTACTTGGCCGGTTCCACTAACCTCTCGCCCTAACGTGTGGAACGATGAGTCTACCTCAGTTTTCCTCTTCAGTTTCTTCGGCGAGCACCCAGAAGCACCAATGAGCTACTGAAGGTGCTGGTGAAATACATCTTTCTGGCGAAGCACAACGTCGTGGTCATAATGGATGCCGAGACATAGTTAACACTGGATGGCAACGACTGGCAGCGGGCGGTACTTTACTTTCCTCACCAATTACCTAAGTGTTGACTTCAAATATATCTCCAATACCAAGTTCCCGAAGAACGTCTTACTGTGGTTGACGATCAGTGAGAAGGGACTATTCAAGCCACTTCTTTCCTTTGGGACTTGGGTGATGATGATGATGATGATGATGGTCCCGCCACTTACCCCTACAAAGGTTTGAGCTAGACGATTTATCTATTAGAGAAATTCAACCAGTTATGCAAAACCAAAAACGAACTGATTGTCTCTACAGATATAAACTTCTTCCAAAACTGTTCATTTGCTTTACAGCGATATAATTGTGAAAAGCTATTGATGTCAACCACAAATGTTCGCAAATAAACCCAGCGATCAGAAAATTCTATTACAATTCAAATCACAGAATCCTGTATAAGGACATTATCAAAATACAAGCCAATATCCGATCTTGCCCGCTACCGAGTGAGGTTTCAACACTAATGGAACCGCCACCTTAGTTTTGGGCTGACCAAGGATATCCCCAATAAGGGAAATCGAGAATATTTCCAAACCGAAAAAATCCTGGACCGGCCCTAGTCAAACTTTTACTTTCAACCACAACAGAACTGACAAAGAATTCCCCGACAATCAGCCAGACAACCCACTACTATTTCATGGCATCTTCTCAAGCATCAAAGGCCAATATTTTTTTGTAAATTCAAAAAGAAGTCCTTTATACCTGTATACCGCGCGCGAGGCTCAAACTTTTGAGGACTACACAAAAAATGAAAACTACTTTAAATTACAATAACAAAATAAAAACTTTAAATCCATCATCATCATCGAGGCGAAAAATATAGTTTGTTTGTGCCCCATGACAAATATAAAACATTTAACAATAAACCATACAAAAATATCCGTTGTAATAACATCGTCAAGATACAAAATTAGTCAAGAGTAGAAAGTTATCAGAGTAGCTGTTCAAAAGGCAGCTTTGATGTGTGAAATACATTGTCTCTTAAAATCTGTTAGTGTTGCTGCACGTTTGATGTGTATAGGCATCGAATTGAAAACATTTATACCTTTAAAAAACAACGAATTTTGTGAAGCTCCGTACAAAAAATATGGTGTTCTAACATCATCCGCGTTTCTAGTGTTATATCTATGAATATCACTTCCTCTTTCAATTCGATTACACAAATATCGAGGCAGCAAACCGTTTATTACTTTAAAAATGAACACCATTGTCAAATACACAACTCTCTGCTTCACCGATAGCCACTGTAGGGCATCTAACAAAAAGAGGAGGAAGTGAACCTGTTACATCTCAAGATCAAACGCATTATCTTATTTTGCAAACGCTGTAATCTCGATATTTGTGTTTGATTAGCTAAAAACAAAATGGAAGGGCAAAATTCAATGTGAGGAGAGATGATAGATTTGTACAATTGTATTTTACTAGCAATAGTTAAATCGTTTTTTAATCGGCAGAGAATACCGTACTTCGTGGCTATTTTCTTGATGACATCGTCAATGTGAGAGTCAAATTTTAATCTATCATCAATAATCACGCCAAGATATTTAATCTCACGAACGCGATCAATTGTTACATCATCAATTTTAACAGAGACGTCTTCGTTAACTCGATTCCGCGAAATTACCATGAATTTAGTTTTACTTATGTTCAATTTCAACTGTTTGTACTTTAACCATCTACTTAGAGAACGTAAATCTGCATTCAAATGTGAAACGGCCTCCTCGAGGCTTTTAGCTGCAATGAACAACACGGTATCATCAGCAAAAAGATTAATATCACAAAATCGCAAGACTCGTCGCATGTCATTAATATATAGAATGAATAAAATGGGCCCTAATACACTCCCTTGTGGTACGCCAAGGCCGTTCTCCACAGGGCTCGACACGGAATCATTAAAAGCCGTCCGTTGAGTTCTGTCAGACAAATAGCTTTCGATCCATCTGTATGCAGAACCCGAAAATCCAAAGCGCTTGATTGATTTTAACAACAAGGGCCGAGAAATCGTTTAAAAGCGCGTTTCAGATCCAAAAAAACAGCAACAATCGTATCTTTACGCTCTACATTTTCTTTCCATTTTGCTAAAACTAAATTTAACGCTGTTTCACAAGAATGACCTTCGCGATATCCCGATTGTTCCGGCGCAATCAAATTATTACTATTTAAATACGTTAACAGCTGGCCTTTTACAACAAGTTCCAAAATTTTCTCTAAAGTGTGCAACATGTTAATAGGACGAAACTCTTCGGCTTTCATCGTTCCAGCGACTTTTTGAATGGGAATAACTAAAGATTCTTTCCAAACTTGTGGCACGTGCCCAGTTTGCAGCGATTCATTAATAAGGTCCAGCAGGTTGTTTCCGATGACATTAAAGCAATCTTGTACTACTCTTGCAGTTACGTTATCCACTCCAGCCGTTTTGTTCAAAGAAAAGCAAATAGATTTAAGATCCTCTAACGTTATTGGGTGAAAACTTTCAAAACTACAGTTAATATTAATCGGCTGTTTTATTTCGTCTGGCTCATCTACTAAATCAATGGATTGATTGATTGACAAAATACTATCGACGAAATATTCATTAAATCTACATGCAATGGTGTCCTCTGACTGTTCTAATGTGCCATTGAAGGTTATGAATCGCGGTTTGCAATTACTAGGTTTTAACAAAGATTTCAAAATTTTCCATAACTCTTTGCTGTTGTTTTGATGCAAATCAATTTTCCTCTGAATATATTCACAACGAGTTTGTTTAACGCATTGCGAATATTTGTTACGCGCGACTTTGTACCTATTCAAAAAGATATTTCTATTAGTTCTACGCCATTTTTTGTACAGCTTGTCTTTTTTACGTTTGAGACGCAAAAAATCCAAATTGTACCAGCTGTTCGAGTTCTTTACTAACACAAATTTATTTTCAACTAGTTTATTGGTATATATTTTTAATACGTCTGTCAAAACAGCTGATTTCTGATCTAGAGAACCGGTATTTATATGAAAATCCACACTTCTTTCGACAAGTCGTGAAATAGCTTGTTTCGAATATTTTTTCGAACATTTCAATTTCACATAATCACTGTCACCATTAATATTATCTTCAACGTTAATAATAATGGTTTCATGATCAGTTACTTTCAAGTCAGAGTTTATAACAACACTAACAGAATCAAAATTACAGTACACATGGTCAATCAAAGTTTTACTGTGTCTGGAAATACGCGTATATTCATTAACCAATTGTTTTAAATTAAAGAAATCTGCTAATCGTTTCAAATGCTTCGAATTATTAATGTCACAAAAATTTATATTAAAATCACCAGCAAGCACGTTTAGTTTACTAGAATCTACAAAAATCTCATACCAGTTTTCCAAAATTTCAATATAACGCTGGTCACTAGACCTGGGAGAATGATACAATACACCATAATTACCAATCTGCATGCCTCGAACAACTGCAATGCTTAAAAACAAATTGCCGTCACAAACTTCGTTCAATTGAAGCTTGAACTGAACTGATTCTTTAGCTTAAATAGCAACGCCGCCAGTGTGTCTAGAATGTGATAAACAAGCAGCCACATTATATCCCGGAATACTATATTGATCAAATGCTTGCATGTCAACTATATGGTTTCTGATAAAAAGACTAAATTTGGACGTTTTTGTTCTACAATCTGACGCAATTCTACGTAGTTTGTAGACAACCCGGCAATATTGAAGTACAAAATATCGAATTTACTCACATTGCTACTGAAACTTGGCTGCTATTCATTGAAATGCAGGCTGTTTTTTTTCGTTCATACAATCGCTTGAAAATTTCACATTCATAACTAAACGCGCCGTGGTTTACGTCCAAGTTTGTTTTACGTTCGTTATTCGTTTTTTTACAATTAATACATTTCAAAGCAGTTGATGTGCATTCAGATGTCGTGTGACTTTCACTACACTTAGAGCATGCTACATTATTTTTACAATCCATGCTCATATGTCCAAATTCTCCACATTTGAAACATCTCAAAACTTGAATCTCAGGAACAACACGACACCAATCAAATTTAACATTAACGTGTTTCGCGGTCAATAAAAAGTTATAGGTGTTTTTATCAACTTCAATTACCGTGTTAAACTTATTGTACTTGAAGCGTGGATTTTCATACATTCTTATCACTTTAACTTCATTAATCGCGATGTCTTCATTTTGATCTTTTAAAATCCGAATAAAGTCATCGGAGGAAAACTTCTCGCTCATGCCCATCACTTTAAGCCTTGGCACCGATGAGGGAACAACAGCGTTATAATTTTCACCCAAATCGCTTATAATGCCATCCTTCACAACATTAACGTTGCATCCTGTTGCACACTCAGCTATAATAGAGCCATCTTTCCCATTTCTAAAGTTACGGATCTTGTGTGTTTTTGGATCCAATTTACTGTTTAAAAACTTGCGAGTATCATCGCTGTTCCCGGTTTGATCACAATGACCGGGCGAGCCTTACGAGTAACTTTCTTGAATTCATTCGCATTACTTTTTTTTCTAATATTTTTATCATTATTATTATTATTGTTAGTCCCAGAATTACTCTTGACTACATCCGCGAAACTAATACTTTCAATAAAAACATCATTCGACGTCTCGCTAACGTCTTCTTGAACTCGACGCTTTTTGCCTCTGGGATTCAGGCTCGGCTCCGACGCCGTACTTGATGTACCTTGCTTAACATTCATTGCAGCTACTTTATTAATCGAATTAAATTCAAAAAATGAACATTTCATATTTTCCAATTCTTTACCCACTGATTTATTAAGTTCAAAAATTGCCTTCTCTAAGGTACTATTCAAATTTTTCCCCAACAAATCCATGCCGGTAGCTAACGCGTTGTTTATTTGAGCAGCAATGTGCTCCCGAACGCCACTGATCGAATCAGATAGAGAAGAAATCTTCTTCATCTCCTCTTCGAACTTTTGGACGGTCGGGAGCAATACATGCTGCTCGCCACAAACCTGGCCTAATAAACAGTCACCACACTTGAACAGCACATTATCGTTCTCACTGACTAGCTTGGCTACCGCTTTTGTCAGTGGAGTACACCTATAGTGGTATACTCGAGAACAAATTGAGCAAGCAGTAGGGATATCACTAGCCAGTATAGAATCCCCACACTGTTTGCACTCTGCCATCTCGCTTACACTCTATACACATCAAACGGACGGCATGCAAACAACACACAATACAGAAAAATGAAAGCAATGTGCAAAAAATATTCACCGGCCGCCAGCCGTCACTGGGGCAAAAATTTCCAAAATTGAACAAAAACCAGCACGGGAGACCAATCGTCTCCAACTGATCTGGTTGGAAAAACACTTTCTGTGCGCGATAGGAATTATAATTAGGCGCAAAATTCACTATTTCTCACTAAATATTAGGTAATAAATCACTGCACTGCAGAAACAAACTACACAGTTCACCATTTTTGATTGAATGGAGTTCACCACATTTTTGGGTTGAATGGAGATATACAGTACAAAGTGCCTGCAGGAAGATCCCGCATATATCAAGAAATATCACGCGAAGGAGATTGTCGTATTTTGAACGGACCTGGTTTTGGCTTATTATACCAAGAGATCACTAAAGGGGATGAACCGGCTGAAGATAAATGTTGAACCGAAAATTGCCAACTTTATCAAAAATATGGAGCGAACCTCAAACAGCGGATCTACTCCAATAACTTTGAAGCAGCTGATCGCCTACACCACTAAGAAACGACATTCGTTTTTTCAGGTTCCGGCCAACTGCTGCAAGGCCGCTTGACAGGCACCATCATTTTTCATCACTATCAGAAATTAGTTGATTTAATCCAGGGCTGCAAAATGGTCAGTCGACAGCTGAAAAGGAGCGTGCATCCACGCAACATAGCTTTGGTTCTCAGAAGACCTCCGCCAGCTAAGGGTTGCGTACTTAGGTGGTAGTGCAGCCTGGGCACTGTTGTCCTTCTGACTTCAGCTAGATTGAGGAGGTGCGTGCCGAGCGTCTGTCCACCAAGGAGGTGCGGCACAACCAGCGTCTGTCCTGGCATCCACCGGCTGAGTAAGAAACACTGTACCGTGTCAGCCACAGTTTAAATCGGTCCTCAAACTCGATGTTTTACCATATTTTTGTATTTTACAGAAATAAACCACCAACACTTGTGAGTGGCCCAACAGCATCCCTACTGTTGGTTTAAATCGGTGCACAACATTAGAACAACTTTAATGTGCATGTCTGTACAGAGAATAAATCGGGAACATAGTTAAATATCTTATTCGCTGCCGACGTCAGTAGAATTGTCAGTAGAATTGGTTAGAAGTTTCATCCTCCCTTAACATTTCAAAATATTCTGTGTAACAATGGAAAACTCTCTTTTCATACATTCTATTTTAAAGGATGTCCACAGTTAAATTGCAGCACTTAAACTCGTCCTCAAAAACAAGTCTCTCGACCGATTATCATGAAATATTCAGTGAATAAAATACAATGTATAATTTTTGTTTAGGTATTTTTATTTCACTGTATTTCTTTACCAAAATCAAAAGCCCGAACTTTCTTCATACAACCACGCATAAGATTTTGTACAACGCTTGAACCGACATTTTTTCCGCTTTCAACCATGACTTCAACATTTCCTGTTCTGTAGTGACAACCTTAGGATGCTTACGAAGTTTCATTATAGCCCAATATTATTCAATTGGCCGAAACTCTGAAGAGTTTGGGGGATTAAGATCCTTCAGCACGAAATTGACACCATTCGTCTTGTACCACTATAGAACATCCTTGGAGTAGTGACAAGAGGCAAGACCCGGCCAAAAAAATGTAGGAACGTTATGTGTTTTGAGTAACGGAAGTAGTCGTTTTTTAAGGCATTTATTCATGTATACTTGACTATTTACAGTTGAAGTTGATCCGTTTACCACACGAACAAATCTCCTGCCAAATCATGAATTTCTGGGGGAACTTTGACACTTGCTGTCTCCTAAGAGAGTCTGGAACATCGAACTTGTCTTTCGCAGTCACATACTGTTTGCTGGGAATTTGTTTAAAGTCTGCTTTTACGTGTGTTTCATCGTCCATGATGCAGCAGTGTGGTTTCGTCAACATTTGTATGTACAGCCTACGCCCACGTTTTTTAGCTGTCTTATTCTGTTTTTCATTGCGGTTTGGAGCTTTCTGAACATTGAAGCTTATTAAAAGTGATGCAATATAACTGTGGACACCCTTTAATATAAACGTCTGGTCCACTTACGATCCCGACACATGAAACCTGGTATTTTTGAGCGTAAGAAAAATAGTATTTAGTTGAAACTAGGCTTTTTGACGTTTAATCACCTTTCCCTTTCTAGCACATCCAAAAGAATGATGGTTAGTTTTCCTCCAAAAGTGTTTCCTTCTGACTTGCACTCCTATGTTTTAAATGGTGCTGAAGTGTGCGTGCATTCAATGTCACTAAGCCTTATGAAGGTATTTGGTTGTACTTAGTTGCACACTTAGTTCAGTAAAAAATTACCGAATACTGTAAAATTTTCTAAGTGTGTAGATCACAAACAATGGATGAACAGACAGAGTTTGGATTCTAAAAACCTTTTTCTTAAGTAGATTTGTTTATTAAGTAAAATTAATATATCACCAGGGAAACCAAAACTCTATTTTCCTTAGAAATATACTAATAGCCTGAAATCTATCAAACAAGTTGCTTTTAGATCCGTGTTTGACGAATAAATAACCAATTTTATGTCTGTATATCTATGATAAAACCGTCAAATCACTCAACTTATCCACATAATCGTATAGATTGAAACAAAGCAAGAAATGATTGTTTCAACTTTTTATTTTATGTTTTATTTACGTCAGCATCATAGGCCTGAACGATTATCATTTTGTTGAACCTATTAAAGCCTCCTGGCTCTTCAGTGAACATTCATCGGAATTAATTAATCGGTACAGATCATAACCCTCAAAATACTTTCTCCTAATTTATCTCTGCACAGGTCCCAAGACAGTTTTTTTTCCCTGAACGGAATAGATTACACACGCTATTAATTTGTCATAAAAGTAATGTCTGTTATAAAATAGCTCGGCAACGACAACCGAACCGAAGGCTACAACCCCACCATCGTAACCAATCAACGTCAAGATCTGTCGAGTTAGAGGCTGTATAATGTTACGCAATTCAATCGAGATATGAAACCATAAATCAGTTCATGCCGACGGCTGTGAAAATCCGGAACATTTCGACGGGTCATTTTTCCCACCGGAACCGAATGACGACATTTTTCCACACACCGGCAGATTGCCTGAAACCGAAAGCAAAAGATGCCAATTAGCAGCGGAGATTTGCAATGAAAGCAAAACTTCCACCAGAATACTATCGTAACAAAACGGTTCGTGATGAATTTGTGTGAGAGTTTTGTTAATCTATTGTTTCATTCGATGAAAAATAACATAGCAAAATGTGTTTAACCTCTCGTATGGCTCAATATATCATATGGCCAACGATTGCTCGGAGAAGCTTCGCGCTTTCTCAGGCATATGGTGTTTGTGTTCTTTTTGATATTCGGTTTTGCTGGTGCTCTATAATCATACCACCTTCTTGCTGTGGCAAGACACCCAACATTAAACGTTGCAAGCAGTTATTTTTGCGATCGGTTGGGAAGATTTTTCTCATGGCACACATAGCCAAAATATTTTCGAAAGCGCGATTGCAAATTCGTTGGAGGCCCCAAAATACGAATGTTCAATGTACAAACAATTATCATTGATGTCCTCCAATTCGTTTAATTAATTGCACAATGTTATCCTTTCGTGACACTTGAAACTGCATTCGCTTTGATGAGTTATGAATTTTTAATTTTGCCATTCACAAAAGCAAAAAAAAAGTGAAAGTGATATCACATAACCTAGAAAATTATTTGCTCAAAGAATATGATTGAGTTTAATTTATCTAATGTTTTATAGATTGGTCATCAAACGTTCCATCATATATCGAATTATGAAACAAGAAAGGTTGAAGGCGAAACACATTTTGCAGTGAATCCTGGTGCGTGTGAGCTTTTAAGTGTAAGTCAAGTACATATTAGTAAACGACACTGAAGAAGTCGGCATAATGTAGACGAAATACGCGTAGCTGTGAAGACGAGCAATAAAGGTAGTTGGAATCAAATGGAAATTAATAGTCCTTCTACTCATTTTCTAGTGATATTTTGTAGTCATACTGCTCAGTGAATCCAAACTCGCGAATGTATGAATGATAAAGACATTGTCCTAACTTTTCAATGTTGGGACAAAAAATAATGTATCCTTATCATTGTTGCATACTCATCACAATAATGAAGAATCAAGATTAAAATGTTTCATAACATCCGATTGTTATTTAGGAAAGAGACATAGCGTTGTATATTGCTTTGTTTGCACCAAAAATACATTCAATCATGTCACACGTTGCATCTACCGGAAAGAGACAATGTTTGGTTTTATCCCTCTTTCTTTTCATGCCTTTTTTTAAAGGGGCACGGCTACTGATATTGATTCAAGATTCAATTCAACAGTGAAGAAAGTAGAGTTACGCATGGATTGCGTGAAATTGTTTAATATTTGATTAAACATAGGTATGAGGAACATTTACCCATATCTGCTATTTTCCCCAGTCTATGAGTAACTCCACTGTTTGATCTTCTAAGTCGAATTTGACCAAATCTTGAACTGATCTAAGTGGTCGTCTACGTCTGAATTCTGCATCTCCGTATCATTCTCCTCAAAACCTGACTTCAAACATAGTTTTTCGAGAATTTCTAGCTAGTTTACGTATACGCACAGCAACAGGAGGTGATAGTTGTTTCATCTGTTGGAGGTGCTCGTATGTGTGGGGAGCTTGTTATTTTGAAAGAAAATATGTTATTATGCCATTGTTTGAGTTTGTTATTCTTGACTTAACGAAAATTTTGTCGAGGGATAGGGGATAGTTGGTAAAGATGGATGAATACTTACAGCCTGAAGCGAAACATACGAGTGCAATAAATTTCACTTTGTTCTGTTAACATGGCATATCATACAAGTTGTTATAATAGCATAAAATACTTAATTTATTTCAAAAATTTAACTGATATGCAACAGATAATGTACATCTTTTCAACCATGTTCGTTTCTGGCGACATTCCTCTACTTATTGCGTACGTTTTATCGTTTATAGTTCGAGTTTTAATATGATTTTCTATGTATATTTGTGGCGTTTTATCTGTGCATTCTGTTACGTTTTGTTGTTTTGAACAAATGGATTCATTATTTGTAAAAGAGGACAAAGAAAATGTGTCCGGAAAAGTGCAAACCGGCCCGCGTTCTGGAAGCGGGGGTCTGAGTTGTAGCCTGGGTCACAGGTTCAAATTCAGTCCGAAAGCATGGGAGGGGAGATTTGCGAAGATCAAATCGCCTCTCGAGGTAAATAAAACGCACTAAAGGTGAAGAAGTAGTGACTGTGAGAATGTCATAACGGTATCAAAACTTGTAATTGTATTTTTTCGATATCACAAAGTTAAGATTTGTAATCAACCATGGTTATCGAATATTGTAGGAGTTCAACCGACAATATGAGATAATCTGAGGTGTTCTAGGTCATTCAAACTTTTCCTGAGTTAAAAACCTAGAATCTACAATTGTATGTATAGATTTTTCGCATGTACGAAGTTGCGATCTGTATTCAACCATGTACATTGAACCTTCTGGAAAATCAAAATATATTATGGGATAATCTGGTCATTCTATAAATAAGCCTTGTAGTTGAAAAAGCTACAGTAACAATTGGTCGGAGTTTTGCCAAATCGCACCAATCGCCTATCGAAAATCATCAGTATTGTAATCAATAGTCTATTTAAGTGATCCATCTCCATAATGTACCGACAAAAATATTCGGTGAGGACTGTACCGGATCAGTTACGAGGAGTGACGCATATGTCGCTTGGTGTAATCTGGCAGAACCCCGACCAATTAATGATCCTAAGTTCTGAACTGTATAATAGTTTGGATGACCTAGAACCCTACCCGAAGATCCAGTGAACATGGTTGAATACATATCGTAAATTTGTGTAGCCTGCCTGAAAAGCTACAGTTAAAATTTCGGTTCCTAATTTTTAGGCTTCAAAACTGAATGGCTGATCATATCATAATATCTGTTGGCCTTCCAGAAGACTTCAGATCAACTAGGACAGGTTGGATGACTTAGAATATCCCATTATCGCATAAAATAGGTTGCTCTTCCATAAGTTTCAATGAACATACTTGAATACATATCATACATCAGAACACCTTGGACATCAGAAAACGCTACAGTTTCAATTGTACATCCTAAGTTATGAACTAATGAACAGTCTGGTATGTTCCAGAACATCCCAGATTTCATCATAATGTCGGTAAACCTTCCAGCAGATCCATTGAACATGGTTCAATGCATATCGTAAACTTGTCTAGCCTAAAAACTATAGCTACAACTGTACATCCCAAGTTTTGAGCTCCAGGACTGTTTGGATGACCTAGAATATCCAAGATTATCTCATAATGTCTGTTGTTTCTCCAGAAAAACTCAATGAACATGTTTGAATACATATTATAAATAAGTATAGCTGATAAAGCTACCGTTACAATTGTAGATCCTAAGCTTATATCATCTCGAACATCATTGATTATCTCATAATACCGGTTGACCTTTCAAAAGATTCAAATTACTTTATTTATTATATATCGCTAATTTGTATAGCCAAAAAAGCTACAATAACAACTGTAGATCCTAATTTATGCACTCAAAAACATTTTGGATTACCTAGAATATCCCAGATTTTTTTAAAATGTCTATTGAACTTCCAAAAGATTCAGAGAACATGGTTGAATGCATGACGTAACTTTGTATTGCCGAAAAAGCTACAGTTTCAACTATAGATCCTAAGTTCTGAAATTGATCTTCCAGTAGACTAAATGAATACGGTTGAAAAGATATCGTAACCATACATAATCGAAAAAGCTACAGTTACAACCGTAGTTACGAACTTCTTCATGTTAAGGATGGTCTAGGTTCAAATTCAGGCTAAACGCATATATTTTTTTATTTTTCCTCGATAGAGTAGTAAATTTACAAAAAGTTTGTCGAAGATAGTGTTCGGTTTTGTTCCGTGTGTGATTTTATACAGGCATTTTTCTCCAGGGTGAAGTCAAAACTATAATTGCTCAGATCAGTAATTTGTTTAACAACAACTACTGATTGTTCCTTTTGTTCATGTTGCTGATAAAGCAATGTTGCTATCGGTAGTGCAATAATGACAACACGTTTTTTTTTTATCGCTGTTACATGAAAACAAGGACATAGCAACCTCTGTGCGAGTCACAACATTTTCTCAAATCAACTTGTCTCTTTCCCATCATCGATACAACATTTTGTTGTTTTCCTTCGTATTTTGTTGTGATACATTCACGTTACAACATATCAATGTTGCAGAATGAAAGAATAACTGGTGGGGGCGACCCCGGCGTAGTGGTTAACATCCATACCTCTCACGCCAAAGTCACGAGTTCGAATCTCACCCCCGGACAAGTTACGAAAATACCCAAAAGGTATATGAAGTGACTACAACGGGAGATGAACCAGCCCAGCCCAGGGCTGAAAATCTCGATAATAAAGGAACAACAACAGAATAACGGGTGTATCACTCGTCATAATTATCGTATGTTTATAAGTACAACAAGTGAATATTTGACACACTGATACTGCTCCCTTATTCATATAATGGCTTCGCAATTCATTTCACCCGAAAACAAAGGATTGACGCACATATTATGACTCTAATTGTGTTTTTGTCTGTCGGATTTTTAAATTGCATTTCTGCATATATATTATAGTAAATGATGGGCAACCGAACCCAATGTTATGGTTTCCAGTATGATGAATGTTGTAAATAATAGAACAATTTACCGCAAGTGTATTCCACATTTGCAATTAAGACTCGTTGAATATAACAAATAAAAAAAATGCGGAAATAGACCCGTCCAACATAAAGAAGGGCCTTTAATTGTTGATCAATTTACAAAAGGCACAAAGCATTGCGATTGCATTTGCTGTTACATCTGTTGGCGACCTGAGTCGTAAGCAAAGTTCGAAATTTTGCCTTGGTAAACCAAAGAGAAATCCGATGAGAAGAACTTGCCCTTTTTTGTGCACCGTGAGGTTTTTTGAATCAGCCTCATCATCAACCTTTGCTTGAATGATCCATGCAAAGCACGACTCTCTTTTGGACTGTAAGGAATTAAAATACATCAAAATCAAGTCAGGCGTAACGTTCAGAGCCAACAAAGAAAACAAAAACGATGGTCGAATGAAAATTAGTTCGCCAATTAAAATCCAATCAACCCGAAAACAAGAAGCGATAAATGTGTTCAAATTGATGCCTTCAAGGGGCGTTGATGCTGTCCAACGCGATGAGGTTAAATTTCAGCAGTCTTCGTCGTCGCCACCAACTCAGATCTGTCGAAACAGAAAACCAATTTGACTTATGAGTTCTCATCGTCGCTGTCATTGAAATGATGGATCAATGCATTCACGCGCGATTTTTTTTTTTGAAAAGTATAAAAAATAAATAAAATTTCCACAAAATTGGCACTAATGAGAGTTAATAGCGATGGGTACATCACTAACGAATGCCGCCGGAATTTCTGCTCTATTAAAACGTCTGAATGTTATTGTAAAACAATAAATGCAATGCTATGGCTTTCAAAGCCATGCGAACAATCACTTGAAGAGACGTGACACAATAACACATCAAGAGTTGGTTTCAAAATGACATATCAGTGCACGCTATTTCTGTGGCTGTGGATGATGTCTGTGGAAAACATGCAGCAGCAGAGAACAGGGGAGACCTCGAAGTGTCAGTTTGATTCATTCCACTGTCGTTGCACTGTTGACAGTGCATTGGTTAATTAACGCATGCATTTAACGATTAATAAGTGAGGAAATAGTTTGATTAGAGTTCCGATTATAGTGCATCGCAGGACGATGACGGTGATTACCAAACAATCTGTGAAAAATCGTTATACTGTTTTTTAAAGCGACTGGTTGTGAGGTTTACTTTATTCCGTAACAATATGAGTGGACGCACACGGGTGGGACCCTTTCGCTTGATTGACCTGCCGTGGCAGAGGTATATGAGAAATGTAATGGTACAAATAAAACCGTAACATTGTCTAAACAGCTAGGTATCGTACACTCTAAGTTTCGGTCTTCGGCTTGATTATTCTTTATCTCAACAGCAGATACAAACCGGTACACTCAGTAATCTAATTTACAATTTTTTACCAGAATTTAGTAACGAATTGTCAAAGTTACTGCAGCTTTGTTCGAAATCAATTACCGTTTACAACGAGGAAGGTCAGCTGTTGTGAAATCGGTAATTCATTACTGACCCCGGTTATGTGAATTGACCTTCCTTGGTTGTTAACATTTTGGGACGAATTAGGTGTTTCAGGTCATAATGTCCAATTCAAAGTAAAATTGGACGCATTCAAGTGATCATAACTCAGGAATTAAACAACATACACTGTTGATCAAATCGTCAAACAAAAGAATATTTATTCAGCTTTCAAAGGATATATAACAACTTATAACATTTCACCGTTCTGTACGAACTTTCGCACTTTACTCGTGATCAATGCCATTATGATCTGCGCAGTCGCCGATGACCCTGCACCGGCGAACTTATTTCTCTTTAAACACATTTGTTGTGCATTTGTCACTTCTTTACCATATCTTCGAAGTTTTCGCTTGACAATTACCCAATATTTTTCGATCGGTCTAAAATCAGGGCAATTCGGAGGATTAATCTCTTTGGTGACGAAATTAACGTTGTTTGCAGCATACTATTCTAGTACCTCCTTAGAGTAGTGACAGCTGCCTTAATCCGACCAAAACATAACGTTGCCGAAGGAAGGGTAAAATCCGTTTTTTCAGATACTTTTTAGTTTAAACCTTCGGCATAATTGTGTGAGCGTGATGAAAACCTTGCACAGATAAAAATAAACATTGAATTTTCTGCGTTATCTAATGCACATAAAGGGAATGCTAGATTTGGCAGGAGATAATGGGATATTTTATGTAAATTTTAGCTAGATAACGCCTGAATTAAGCCTGTTGCATGAAAGATTGCAAACATTGTTGTATGGCACATCTAAGACTACAACCAACTGCGATGTCTATGCCTCGTTTGGCTTGGAATTAAACGAGGGGAAATTTTACGCGCTTGTCAAAATTAATTATTTTTTTCTGTGTGGTTTTAAGGCCACAACTGCAGATTCCTTGCCAAATTATTAGTTTCCGAGCAAACTTATCAGCAAAAACAAATTTATACCTGGAAAGGACATCCCCATGACCAGTTGCCAGGTAAAATTTTGTCCAGGGATTTGTTTATAGTCCATTTTGACATATCTTCCATCATCCATTAAAATACAGCCATAAAATTTCGCCAAAACTCGTTCGTATAGTAATTGTGCTCCCTTTTTGGCCACTAAATTTTGTTTCCGTGAGCGATTCGGATGTTTACTGGCACAAAAATATTTATATCATTCTCCTGAAAGGATGTTACACCCGGTGAAAAAGTTGGAATCGTATTTCCAACGTATTTGCCAAATCACGTAGACACCTGAGTTGCCTGTTACGCACCTCACCACCTTTCTCCTCAGCTCTTTGTCCCTAGTGTCACTTTTATGAGAGATGAGCTGTGAGTATCTCTTAGAGTATCGTTTGTAACGTTTGATTACAAGACACACCGTTGACTTTGGGAATTTAACACTTTTGCTATTTTTTGAGGCAGACCACGAAGGATGCTCCAGATGTTTGTGCATAATTAATTTTCTTTTCTCAAGTTCCATGATCCGTAATTTCGAGATGCGTAGATCAATCGAGAAAAACTTTCCACAAATTTTTTCCTCACTGAAACATCAACAAATGCCTGTAAAACGTTTTTTGCTCCAACCACCGGTGGTGTATAAAACCGTACGTCCAGATTAACTTTGAATCGAGCTTTATTGACCTGGATTTCAAACTAACATTGTGGAAATTTTTAAGTATTTGCAGTCAAAATGCTTGTTGGAGTGACAATTTTCAGTTTCTGGCGAGTACCGTTAGTGCAGGAAGAGGGCGTGTTTTGCGATCCATGATACAAATTTTCATCGGAACATCTTTTTCGACAACTCAAACCGGGGGAACCCTGTAGGAGAAGACAAATAAGAATTTCCGTCGAAACACGTAAAATGGCGCTCTGTACGTAAAATGGCCGCAGATCTGCATGTTTCGAGATCGTCAATGAACAATATACTGCAAAATGAGGTCGGATTCCAAGCTTTCAAGAAACGTAAGGTTCACGGAGTTTCGCAAGCAGAAACGACTCGAAAGAGCTGTCTGCTTTTGTCGCAGCACGGTGTTTTAACATCAACAAATGCCTGTAAAACGTTTTGTGCTCCAACCACCGGTGGTGTATAAAACCGTACGTCCAGATTTACTTTGAATCGAGCTTTATTTACCCGGATTTCAAACTAACATTGTGGAAATTTTAAAGTATTTGCAATCAAAATGCTTGTTGCAGTACCAATTTTCAGTTTCTGGCGAGTACCGTTCTGTACCGGAAGAGGGCGTGTTTTGCGATTCATGATACAAATTTTCATCGAAACATATTTTTCGACAACTCAAACCGGCAGAACCCTTTAGGAGAAAAAAATAAGAATTTCCGTCGAAACATACCTATCGACGGCGCAATCTTCATGCTTTTTCATTAATAAAGCATGTCCACGTTAAATTTCGGACACATTTCCTTCAGTGAAAATTTTGAATTATTTCATGGACCGCTGAAACGTTTCACTTATATGACAGCTGAAACTGTCCACTTTATTTCGAGGTACAACATGTTTACATTCTTGTTACATTCAGGAAAATGGCGTCGAATCAAGTGGAAGTGCGCAAACGCATTTTGTACGAACGGCAGCAAAATCCGAGTTAATCTGTACACAACCTTTCCAAGAAACTAAAACTACCGAAAAGTATAATTTGACCAGCGCTTGACTGTAGATCGAAAGGTTGGAAGTGGAACCAATCGAAAAGTATGCTCCCGAAAAAATGACAAGAAGGTGGTAGCCATTATTCAGAAAAATCCCAATCGTTCTGGGGCTCGCAAAGTTGGGAAGACCAAATCGCACGTGCAAGAAGTGAAGCACAGGCAAGGACTGAGAGCGGACAAAGTGAAAAGGGTGCCCAACCTTCATGACAAGCAAAATTCCACTGCAACAAGTCGTGATACGGAGCTTTACACCAATTTTTCGCAAACATTTTCTTGTATCATAGTGGGCGATGAAACATACGTATTCGAATTTTTTATACCGCAATGCAAAGAAACGCCGTTGCCGAGGATTTCCAGACAGAAAAGGTGTCTAAATTTCCGAAGAAGTTGTTGATTTGGCAGGCAATATATAGTTGTGGTTGAAAATTTAAAAGTTTCGTCTCTACCGGAACTATCAGTAAGGATGTTGTTTGGAGTTAGGAAAGTCGGTCCGTTTGGCAACACCGAAACGTGTTCCACATGACAGTACTAGTTTTCTCGTTTTATCGCATTAAGCAATTCTTATCCATCTCTTATCAGTAAGGTACAATAGGTATTACTGACCGATCGCTGGTCGGCTTCGAAACGAGATGTATATTCACCACTGACCTCATCGTATCGCAGACAATACGAGAGGCAGTTTAGTCAAATTCAAACCGTGCACGATATAGCATCGCCCGCCTCCGTGAATATATCGAATCGTTAGAAATAAAAATGTAGTTTTTCCTATCCAGTGGACTTTATAATAAATCGGTCGTTTTTAAACTTAAGTCAAATCGCGAGTTTGTGTACACGATCCGAATAAATTCTCCAACGGCCCGGGCAAGTAATAGAAACAGATGTGTACGAGAAAGAATGTCTGCAAAAGCTGTTGCTACCGTTTATAAGAAGCCATGACTCTCCAGCTCTGTTTTGGCCGCTTGTCACTTTCCGAAATATGTCCTGGAATGGTATAAGGTACAAGAGTATAAGTCAAATACGTGCCAAAAACAGCCATACCAATAAACCCAATAGAGAAGTACTGGGCTCTAGTTAACCAGAAACTCTTCGAAACTAAGAAGAAAGCAAATGGTACCAATGAATTCAAGAGAAGATTGAGAATCGTCACGGACGACGTATCTAAGGGTACTGTACGGAGCATGATGGCGGGTGTACCACAAAAAGCTCAAGAATTTTACAGAAAGAAATAACGTTTGCATTAAAAAAAACTGGAAAAAAAATTGTCGATTTTTCATGGGTTTACCTTAACCCGCGCTAGCGAAACTACCCATGCCGCATCAATCATATCTTAAGTAGCACAATTTGTTTCAAAAGAGCATAAAAATCGCTCTTGAAACAAATTAGGGATGGTTTTGTTTGGCTTTGTACCTCAAAATCATACACAACAGCAACGCAAAAAGCGCAAGGGTGGAGGCTATTTGCAACTTGACATTGTTTCTACAGAGTTGCAATAGCATTTAATAAAACTTTCGAATATTCTAATTCGCGTTGCTAGAAAGTGAGATGATACCGATGTTTAAATGAATGCGAGGATAGCTTTTGTTTAAAGGATATCTTCATCAACCAAATATTCGTGATGAAAAAATTGAGAAACAAAATGATCCGAAAATCGTGTTGGTGTAAGTTTAATTTTTAAACGCTTTCAGATTTATGGATCAAAATTCTGTTCTGCTGCGAAAAATATAAATACCCTTGAATAAATCCTTGAGAATAGAGCATTGTTTCTGTGTTTGGAAAAGAAACATTTGTGTAAAATTATGTTTACATATGGAAGAATCAGATTAATGATTCATTCGAAGATTAATCAATCGTTACAGGTTCATGTTAAGTTCAAACTGTGGAGGAATGAGTAAAATTTTAAAATCTCATTTCGTATAGAAATTTTTTGACATATGGCATCTACGAACAAACCAAATACACTACCGGCTAAAATGATTATATTCCAATCCTAACACGTGAATGCATCTTTGATGTTTGTCCATGCAGAAATCTCTAAATTATAGATATATGGGCAATAGTAACATAATTAGTTTGATAGTTAGTTTTCTTTGTTTTAGTATACCTGATTTATTTATTTATTATAAAAAACTGAATTCCACATTATAAAATAGCAATAAATTTAATATTAAACCATACTAACAGCTGCTTATTTGTTCAAAGAATATACATAACGTACTGGAAAAAAAAAATTAATTGGCATTACAAATAAAACAATAATGTCATATACGCTTTCAACAAATTTTTTATATCAAATAGAACAAAGAATTAGAATAATTCAGAAGCTAAACCATGTTTCTTTATTTAACTATACTTAACAATTGAGTGGGAATTTCATTAAGAGGTTCAAAAGGAATAATAAAACAACAACCTTGTATTACCTACTCTTCCATGCATTCAATGTTTTGATTGTTCGCAATTTGATCATCCATAATTGTGGTCTAGGTCACACAAAAAAAAATCCAATGGTAGACTGTTTCTCAATGAAATTATCTTAATATATGTGGAAAATATCAAACCGTTCTAAATATGTTTTTGTGTAGAACTTAGATTACTATCAATTGCAATTATTTATGCAATTGTTTATGATGAAAACTACTAGCCAGAAAAATTCAACTGTATGATAGCTTAAAGGAGGTTACTTTTAAAAGACGAAAACATTATTTTTATTGCTACTTTAAGCATTTCATTTTAAGCTTTATTCGAATGACTCAACACAAAATTGCATGCAACAAATTTATATTCAATAAATTTAAAAGATTTTTATTGTGATTATTTTCGGTTATGATATATCGATTATTCCATATCCATAACATTAGAATCTCTTCTATACATATATTATTGCTTAAGTTTTGATTTAAATTAGCAATTTGAAAAATATACAATCAGGTGCTGATACATTTTAAATTTTATCAATACCAACGTTTTACTATGTGTTGAATAGATTAGGTTATAGTTGGGAGCATAGCAACAATTTTGTTCTTAAAATAGGGTCAACGGATTTTTTGTGTAATTATTGATTTTGTTTCTACACGCTATTTCTAAATAACAAAATTTGAGTACGATGGACTCAAATTCGTCCTAAGTATGGCTACCCAAACGTTAGTCAAGGTAGTTCGTAGTGGTAAGGTGATACACAGTCAACATCGGCTTGAATCCGATCGATGTTTACTAATTGTTAACGTGTTACTCATAACCATCTTTAATCAATTTTGGGTAGCCATACTTAAGACGAATTTGAGTCCATCGTACGCCCACCGCTCGTTGTCAACTTGTATCTTTCAATTTCCAACCTGCCGTTATGCTAAACGGAACTATCAATACTCTGTCTTCATTTATATTCGTTCTAGTAATAAATTACTATCCACTCCTAGAGCCTCTCTAGTAGATGCTAAATTATCTGCTTCTGACAAATTTCATCATAAGAGCTTATGTTTCTTACGCACAACTAGTAATCTCACAACAGTATATTTTGTTTGGGAAGTTAATATAATTCCGCTTTACGTAGGTAACTATGTTATTGAAATTAATTAGTTAGGGCAGCCGAAAATTAAAATGGTTTGCTCTCACTATTTGAATTATCCTTGTTTAAAAGTTAAATAGTAATAGCCACTATTATGAAAATCATAGTCTTTAGAGGTTGCACAACGAACACTTTAAGCCATTTTCTTTGTTAGGCATATATATATAAACATCAACCTCTGATCAAATTATGAATTGATTATTTTTTCATTAATATCAAAATACATGTGGTCGGCAGTGTGCATTTCATTTGGAGATATTTTAATCGTCATAACTGCTGCGGTAGTGTGCAATTGAACGTTGCAAAAACGTAACATTATTCACTTTATGCTGCGTTCTCATTAAGTTGCGCATGTGGCTCAAAAAACGTGTTTTGGGAGATCTTAAGTATCAGAACGCTTCATTGGAACAAGTTTGTATATTCTTTGTTATGTTGCACTGGAGGTCAAAATTTCTTCATAATAAACATCACATACACTGGAAAATATTAAGTATGCAACGGCATGATTAAGATTACTTAACTGCAAGTTTACAAAGGCAAACAGGTCTCGACTAACTCCAATGTTTGTTTTGAATTGTCTTGGCAAACCATTTGAGCAACACCAATGCAATACCTAGTATATAGCATACGTGCAATACACTCTGCTGTAACAAAATATGCGTTTTGTTACTGCAGATTTACTGAAATGAAACATTAAAACTAGGTGTTGAATATTCAAGATGTTTTGTGTGCTACTTGGGAGTAACCCAGGAGTCAGCAAACAAAATTTGACAGCTCTATCAGTCGTACTCTAACCGTGATGGCAAAAACAGTGAAGCAACTCCGTTCAGAACTGTGCGCGTCCAAAGAACGGCATCTCACCGCGTCGAAAACGGACATCGTGCGACACTTTATAAACGCCAGATACGCCCGTTCCGGCATCTACAAAATCTTGGCACTATTAGACAACAATCAGAGCATCGAAAGAAAGCCCGGTTCCGGACGGCTGAGCGACAAGAGGTGAAATTCATTTAACACACCAAGTTCGCCAAGAAGGTGCTGCTGTGACTGACCATCAGCGAGAAGGGGATGTCAAAGCCGCTCTTCTTTCGTTTCGGACTTGCCGTATTGTACGAAATGCCTGCCGGAAGTTGCGTCGTTCATCAAGAAATACCATAAGGCCGAAGACGCGGTGTTCTGACCGGATTTCGCGTCGGCCCACTACTCAAAGCGATCGGTGGAAGAGATGGAGCGGCTGAATATCGTGGTACCCAAGTCGGCGTCCCCCAGCTGCGCCCCATCGAGAATGTCTGGGCAAACCTGAAGCGTATGATCTACTCCAACAATTTTGTCGCGAAAACTGAGGAGGAATTGATAAATAAAACGAAAAAATAACATAAACCATGCCTACACGCATGTTTTCGTCCGCCATGGCGAATGTTCCGGTTATCTGCCGGAAGGCCGCTCGCAAGGGCGTAAAAATTTTTTGCAAGTAAGCTTAAATAATTACCTTTCATGGGAAATTTATCAAAAGAAATGATCTGTCTTAGCTATTTTTTTATCACCATCAAAAAAAAAGTCCAATTTAAGAAATGAAATTTTTTTAACATCTTAATCAACTGTTCCTAATGTAGCTCTATTATTGTGAAATAAACTATCGGTTTTGTTGAGTTATGTGTAAATATTTTTTGCTGCTATTATTTTTGTATCCGAACTTTAACGTGGACAGGCTTTACTCTATTTCTAGCCTAAAAAAGGACCAATGGCGATATTGGCTATGCAGGGCTAATTCGGATGCCCCGGGGGAACCTTCTAGGAGAGGACAAAAACCGATTTTCGTATTCAAACGAAGTGATATGATTTAACTCATCATGTTTTTTGTTGTTGCATAAAGCATGTAATCAATAATAATGTTTGAAAATTTTGAGTATCGTTATTATCAACATGCAACCCTACGAGTGGACATTTCTTCTAGAACCAAAGATGTGAATATAAAGATTGGTCCGATAGCTTTCGGCAAGAAGTGAAATTGAATAGAAGTAGTTTGAAATTGAGCGAAGGTCTTTTGATAAGCAGTATTTCCAAGCATACGCACACACTTTTGCCACTCAATCACATGCGGGGTAGGTCAAGGCAGGGACGGCTCCACCCCCTTGACTGGCAAAAATGTGCTCGCTTGATCGCGCTCAATACCGCTAATGGCACAGAGCAGTTTTAGCAATGCTTGCTGCACTTGCTGCTTGCTGCACTTAGCCCTGATTACTAGTATATTTGATTGCTTTCCTATTGTTGTGCTCAAATCACATTGTAATATTCTAAAGCATCTCGTCGTGCTTACAAATGGGTTCAAATGATATTAAAGGAAGTTATGTTAATTGGATCCTTGCTGTTGATTTTGGAAGCTCACGAACTAGATTATCGACCTGGTTATCGAAATTATCAAAATCTGGTAAATTCGGTAATCGAGCCGGTAATGGAGTTCGGGAGCTTCCAAAATATAAGAAAACGGATCCAATTCGCATAGCTTTCTTATTTTTATCATTTTAACTGACTTATGAGCAGTGGCGTACCGTGGTTGGGGGATGGGGAGAGGAGGTTGTTTTACCGGGTGGTGTGTTTTGAATGAGTACAGAGAAATTTTGTCGACGGATCGCAAGCCTCAAAGCAAGCGTCGGGCGGGTACTGTCAACCTTCAACTGAGGAACAAAGTCATCAAGAACATTAATGCAAACCCCAACTTCTCAGAGCATGATTTGGTCAAAAAGTTTCGCGCCGCACGCAGTTCCGTGCAATGGATTCATCTCCGGGAAGGCTTCAAGTCATACCGTGCCTGTAGACAACCAAATAGGGATCAAAAACAGAACAATGTGGCCAGATCCGCGCCAGAAAACTGTATGATCAGGTGTTGACAAAATTCATTGGCTGTCTCTTCATGGATGATGAAACCTATGTAAAGGCCGATTTCAAACAGCTACCGAGACTAAACTTTTACTTGGCTACGGCTCGGGGAGATGTCCCTGCCAAATTCATGTTTGTGTTTGCAGATAAATTTGCACGTAAATACATGAAACCGCTTTCGCTGTAGCTGCGGTACTACTACGGTTTTCATCACTGATAAGACATTTAATTCAGAGCTGTACAGAACGGAATGTCTCCAAAAGCGAATATTGCCATTCATCAGATCCCACATTGAACATGTAATGTTTGGCCAGATCTTGCAAGCTGTCATTACAGTAAAACAGTATGAACAGTATGAAACCAACAGGATTCAGTTTATACCGAAAGAACTCAACCCACCAAACTGTCCCTAGCTCAGACCGATAGAGAGATTTTGGGCTATTATGAAGAGGAAGCTGAAGGTGAATGGCAGTGTCGTCAAAAGCATCAAAGAATTGAAAACCAAGTGGAATAAGATTGCCAAAACGATGGATGAGAATAATGTGCGCCGGTTAATAAAACGTACTCCGGGAAAGACCGCATTTTTTTCGAAATCGGGATGATTTTTTTTTTTTGTATTTACCCTCTAAAATTCACCTAAAGTCGAACATTTTAGTTAAAACAGAATACTATTTTGTTAATGGATATCCGAAATATGCGCAAACAGTTTATGATCCAAATCTACCCGGGCCACACTTATTTTAGGAAAAATATTAAAATGTACGTTAATTGCGATATGTATTGTTGAATGAATGATTGCTGTTTCGACTGTAACTTCGAAATGTTACTAAAAAAGGAGTTGTTCAGCGCTTTTAAAGTTCCTGACATAGGGTTCGATCGTTTGGTTTTGGGAACAGCTGTTGTTGAATCCGTAGAAAAATCGGCCCAGTTATAAATTTTTTAGAAAACACATTTTTTTAGTGTCAATTGTTTGGACCACCCTAACGCGGAAATGGTCATCCTAATGATGAAATAAGACAAAGTACGGGTCCAATATATTTCGAAAAGATACCAAATTATCAATCATTATGAAATTCTGTGAGATATATTAGTACCTGTTTCTGTGGAATTGTTCCTATTAATTTATTTTCTACAAAGAATCATTTTAACAGTTTCGAGTACTGTTCCAAACATACGTGTCTGATTTTGTAAACAGAGAGGGGAAGTAAGATTCAAACGTTGAATTCTTGAAACCCTCAACACTCATGAGCAAACTAGGGCCACCTATACAATGCATAACATTTCCTTAACATGATGGTGTTGCTACTTTTCGTGAGGGTGCTGAGAGTCTTTAAAAATTTACTATTGCTTATTTCCTATTGCTATTGCTATTTTCTATTGTTTAGTTCTAGTTTATTCTGTATACTCGTTTATTTTCGTATGACTCTGCACACGCTGTTTGAAATTTACACGGAAATATTTTTTTTTGTTTTTTGATTTCTAGATTTTCGAAATTTTCAACCCCGGGCTGGTTCATCTCCCGTCGTAGTTACTTAAACATCTTTTTGAGTATTTTTCGTAACTTGTCTGGGGGTGAGATTCAATCTCGTGACTTTGGCATGCGAAGTATGAATGCTTACCACTACGACGGGGTCGCCTCCATACATGATAATTATTACGCAGAAAGCAATGTATGTGTTCACTGCTTACTAGCTTTTTCAAAGCAACGATAGATGGCGTAGAGTGCTGAGAGAAGATATCGAGTGCGTTATCGAACTCGTTTGAAACACGCAAAGGCTTTGGCAAAGCGATGGTATTTCATGCATCCTGTTAAACATTGCGCTAGAAGGTGTTATGGAACTTGCGGGGCACATTTTCACGACGTGAACAGTATACCAGGTTAAAATGTGAAGTAGGAAAGGTTGGCGATGACAGATAACAACTGCAGCAAAAAAGTTTGCAGACGCATAATTGCCGGAGATTGTGTTTACTATTTTGATATTTTATGAGAAATTTCCTCAGGAACAATTTAGCTGAGAACTACTTTTCAGCCAAACATCAAATAAAATAGTTATTAGATCTAAGTTCTTAGTTATTAATGTTGTTATTATAATTGGGAGACAAGTAGCATACTCGAATCAAATGATGAATATTATTAACCCTCAGATAAAATTATGTGTTGTTGAATATAAACCACAGTGTTATTGAACTCACAATACGTTATTCTGCGTGAGTGTGTACAGTCGGGTTTTTAGTACCGACAAATCGACCTGAAACTTAATCCTCACTTTTGATCGTTAATCCATAATGACCGATTCAAATGTGCAGCGATCCCATCAATCAAAACCTGTAGAATCATTTTATCTAGATAACATTAATTTGTCCAGAATTGCCCAGACATGAACTTTCTTTTCAAGTTCCCAAGCGTGTTTGTGGCTTTAAGAAACGATCTCAGCTAATACGAAGATAGATGTTAGTAATATGATTTAAACAGAAATATTAAAACATTTTCTATTGTCAAGAATATATTAATATTTCTGAGCGGAAAAGGACGATTATGTTTTTTGGTAGATAAGACTTGAATCACTTAATGTCTGAGCGCAGTGTATATTTTAATTCACCGCTTCTAGTGGGCGGATCTGGAAGGTTTGAGAGCAGTTTGGTTTGCTGCAAAGTTCGTCAAGATTTTGTTTAAAAGTTGTTTTACTTGATAGAAGTCGCGAAGTCGTTGAAGTTGTTTTTTTTTTCAATTCTAAGGCATTCCTTGATACACCGGGCGACCGTGTAACAACGAAATTGTTTGCAATCTTTCATGCGCCGTACAACAATGTTTGCAACTTTTGTTTTGTTTTTGCCTGCTTCATGTTCAGTTCATTTTTCACAGTTAAATGAAGTTACCACCGGATTGCAATGAAGTAGGTAGACTGAATCGAAAAACCGTAGCTTCGGATTACTGCCATGATTTGATCTTTCAAAAGTGCCGTGGTCTGTCTCTCTTTTACATCGATGAACCCTGAAGGGAATAAAAATGTCATGGACCACGGATAGAAGCAGATTTTATTTTTAGTTTCTGCAAACTGTTTCGGACATCATTAAGATGTAGGCATCATTGAGTGAATCAGCACCTTGAATCGTAATAATGTACGGGCAACAGTTTTAGTTTTAGTGTTGAATCCAAAATAGAAGTATATACTGAGTTCATTCCTATAACACTTCCTCGTTTGCTACTATAGTGAATACCATTACGACGGTAAGTCCACTTTTCCGACCCTCGTCAAGATAAGGTTAAATTAAACTTCCTAAGATATTGGGATCAATTCTGACCCATGGCACAACTTCAATGTACGCTATATTTATTATTTATTTACCAATCGTGCTGAAATTTTCTGACTTTTAATATTTCACGGAATTCTTCATTTTAGCATGAACATATTTTTTTACAAATCAGTTTAAGGTGGTTGTACAAAAAAGTGACACATAAAATTAGTGCCAATCTTGACCCGGATTTCAACCGTTCGTAGAATTTCGAAATTTGACCTTAGAGTCACGCTGTTTATGCAGCATTTGAATGGTTCTGGACTCAAAATACATTGAAAGATTAAAAAAAACTCTAGAGAGTGGACATCTTCAGCAAAGTTCCCTATTGTGGCCTTTGTCGTAATCATATCAGTTCTAGATCTTCCAACAGAGATGGAGATGTAGTCTAAGCCAAAGATTGACTGCAGTGCAATCTCTGCGGTAAGACAGGAACTGCAAAAAGGACACATGATGTACTGCTATATGAGTGGCAAGATCTGGAATTGATATTATAATGCCAAAAGACGACAAATGGCATACCGAGATACTTTGCCGATGACGGCAACCCTCTAGAGCTTCTTTTGAAAAAGATTGTCTGCAGCGCCATCTCTGCGGTATGATCTGGAACTAATGTGATTATTTTAAATGTCTTCATTTTACATTTTCAACAATTGTAAAGATAGACTGTAGCATCATCTTTGCTGCGCAATTCGGAAATAATATGAAATCTCAAGAGATAACATTCTACATTCGCAACAACAAGGACGGCAACTCTCTAAAGCTTAATTGGACAAAGATATACTCCAGTGCCATCTCTGCGGCAAACATGGAACTAATATGATAATTTAAAAATGACTACATTTTATATTCCAAAGACGGTAACTATCTAGAGCTTCATTTGGCAAAGATAGACTGCAGTGCCATCTCTGCGGCCAGATCTGAAACTAATATGATAACCACACAGGATGACAAATGACATACTGAAAAGCTTTTTCGAAGGGCACTCTCTAGCGCTTTATTTGGAAAAGATAGACTGCAGCGCCATCTATGCGGCCAAATCTGGAACTAATATGATGATGATTAAAAAACGATAAACGATAAACGATAGTCCATTTTACCGATTTTTCGATACAAACTTATAGCAGAAACTAAAAAATACGTAACTACGTGTCGCATGACTATAGTCGATTGAGTCGATTCAGTACCGAATTGAAGTGAAAACAAACCAATAATCAAAGGACGCATGTTTCGAGTAGTTCTTTCGTCAATTGACGCAAGTATGTGCTTGAAATCAAATGAACTGATGAACATAAAGACGAAAATGACCGACAGACAAGTCATGTTTGATAGGAAAAAAACTAGAAGGGACAGCCCAATGGGGTTGTACGCAAAGTTGACGTAGGACTACGAAGCAATGTGCAATCTAGATCGCTTGATTGTTTAAAGAGTGGCTGAAATTGGTTTCGTTCCAAATCGAATTCGCATACACTAAACATTTCGCACTACAACCTTAGTTATTTGATATCGCCTGTCTTGGTATCTAAATTCATACATAGGTTATCAAATTTTAACAAACAATGCCCCAAGGGCTGAACTGAAAATTTCATGTAAAACATAAACAAGTAATATACCTTGCAGTGCGAATGAGTTTTGTTCATTTGGGAAACTTTTACTCAAGATGTTGGTATCATTCACCTCCAATTGCATACGGTTTCTACTAGGCCTATGTGTGTACAACACTGCTAAAAGTGCAAATGTCAAAAACATTACGGCTTCGGCACACGAAAGATGTTTTTCACAATCGACCACCCCGAAACCCAGCTTTTATCATCCCCAAACACATGTCAACTTTCTTTTCCAGTTGTTTTGTTGGCCCTGAAAAGGGCCATTTTGGATTCGAGGCAGCAGCTACTACCACCACCTCATTTCGTCATGAATCTGGTTTACTTGATCATGGCTTCGGTTCGCTCTGAAACCTCGTGTTTGGCTAGCTCTCTCGGCAACATGATCGAAGGGCAGTTTGAATTTCCAGAGACGTCAGGGCCATCCGCCAATTGATTTAAGTTAGTCGGGCAGCTACGCTTTCAATCCGCTCAGAAATGTCATTTACGAAGCTGTTTATAATGCTTATGCTTTGGAGGAAACGACAGTATCGGGTTAAAATACTTCAGCACCTGGTAGATGAAGTGCTATACGTTTTCTTCTTCCAAACCTTGCTAAAGATGGTTGTTGTCTGTTTGGGAATTCAAAGTCTATTATTGCCGATAGACGTCTAGGTCGAAATAGTGCTAATTGAACGATAGACCAGCATTGGGAAGTGAATATGTTAGTATATTCTTTTGTAACTCTTTAGATAGCATTTGGTGGCCCTAAAAATGACCGTTTGGTTTTAATAATGATACGGCCCTAGTTTTATTTTTTACGATGGTTGAACCACATACCTTGCAGCCATATTTATGCTGCGACATTTTAGTTGGAGTATGGTCGCACGCCTACTGCGTTGCTACAGCACATTTTGCTCTGCACAGAACTACGACTACCGTAAGACTGAATCAAATTTTCATTCAACGAAGTCAATGTGATACTAAGTGCATCAAAGGGGACGAACTTCAGTTATTAGGCCACAATAATTAGTTTTAATTAGTGCACGCTAGACGGATGATTTTCTTAACAGAAATGTTCCTAATTTGCTAGCCACTGCCAGCAACTAATCCGGTATGCACAACTAAGAACTAAAACGAACTCAACCACATAGTCTAGTCGGTCTCTGACGTGTCGCAATTCGGCTCGAATTATCCCTTCTAAAATTTCGTTCGATAGTTGTTCAACGGTCTTTGTGATATACTCCGGGACGCAAACAAACTCTTTAGTTAATAAACTGATTTGGTCGTCCTGAAAAGGACGGATTTAATTGACGAGGGAGAAATAGTTTGCGATTCCCCTAGGGTTGTTTGTCTCGTTACGAGCGGCTTTTTCGCGCCATCTCGTAGGCTTAGCCAGCCATGTCTCTCTCAGCGAGGTTGACAGGAGCATCGGCACCAACAGCCAACTGTACCAACGTCTTTATGCACTCCCGCTTCACTTTACTCAATTTCTAAGTACAATTGTATGCTATCTCTTTTTTTTCTCACGGAAATGTTACTAAATTTGTGTAAGAAGTGGATCTAATCAAAAATTGAGTTGATCCACAGTTTAACGAAAAATGAGTAACATATCCGTGAGGGAAAAAGAGATAGCATACAATTGTACTCAAACATCGAGTAGGAAGAAGCGGGAGTGTGGGCAACGACTGACCGCCAGTGCACCATCCAAGGTGCTTGCTGCCGCTAACTGCGTGCGAACAGCCACAGCTCCACGACTGTTGTAAGACTGAATCAAAATTCTGCTAAGAGCTGGTATGTTATGGCGTCGGATGCTATTGCACAAAATAAGGCGGTACCAACGAAGGTAGTGTGATACAAATAGCATCAAAGGGGACGAACTTTAGTTATTGTGCCACAATAATTAGTTTTAATTACCGTACGCAAGACGGATAATTTTCATAACATAAATATGCTTTATGTACTTGCCATCACCAGCAACTAACCGGTATGCACAACTAGGAACTAAAATGAACAATGTCACAATGTCTACTTCAAATAACCAATAGAAAAATTCAACCAAACTCTTTAATTGGCAAACTGATTTGGTCGTCCTGAAAAGGACGGATGTACTTGACGGGGGAGAAACATGATTCCCGATTGAACTTGGTTGGTCTTCTTGGTTCAGATCCTCGTCGTTGCTGGTGACCATCTGCAGGTGACGTGGGACAATCTTTGTCTCTTTGTCACGGGTGACTTTTTCGCGCCAACTCGTAGGCTTCAGCAACGAGTTTGACGGGAGCATCGGCTCCAACGCTTCTCAGAGCAACGACTGCTCGCCAGTACACCCTCCAATGTGCATGCTGCCGCCGACTGCGATTCCTCCCACCGGGAGATCCGCGCAACGATTGAGGCATTTGTTCGGAAATGTGCCTTTTATCATGGCATCGGGTACCATTGCATGAACAAAAGGGTGTATCAACTAAAGCAATGTGAATCAAATTCATTAAAAGGGGAGGGGAATCAGATGTTTCGCCAAACACTAGCGTGAAACAGAATCTACCTCTCGAGAACAAAGAATAAGAAGAAGAAGACGATGAGAGACGTCTCTTGCTTAGATTTGAAAACTGTGCTAGGAAATTTGGTTAATTTACTCTGCGAATCGAAATTATAAATTATAAGACATCACCTTACATTTACGTTATTTTTAATAAGTGGATGTTAAAAATCAATTAACTTGATTACTAAAACTGATACGTAGAATTATTTCCAATCGATTGGTGCAAACGATATGAAAATCGTTTATGCAACGACTTAGTTATTATTGCTCAAAATATCCAAAACGACCCGTAACGCGGTCGATTTCAGAAATTTTAGAACGGCGCTCCAGTATAGAAATGAAAGACGTAGTCCAACGTCAAAAATCATCGTTACTCGATAGCAAGAACCAAAATGGAATACATAAAAATGATCTTGCTCGAATCGAAACGATTGCGTAAGAAGTTCATTTTCTTTTTTATGCGTCGATAACCCTGGTTCTTACCAAGTACGAAGGATGCACCCTTATGGGCGACGAAACGTACGTGAAGTTGGATAATGGACAGCTTCCCGGACAAAAGTTCTATGAAATAACTGGTCGAGGTGTTTCGAATTAGTTTCTGTCGATAAATTCACAAGAAAGTTTATGATCTGGCAGGGTATTTGCAGCTGCGGACAAAAAAACCCATCTTTTCGTGACAAACATAACTATGGATTTCAGGAAAAATTTCGTATAACTTGGCAAGCTGAGGGTGGATTTCTTCAAAAAGGACTTCATTCCAACTGCCTTTCATTCGCTCAATTGAGAAATATTGGGTAGTTATCAAACAGAAGTTAAAGAAGAGTGGAATGAGATGACTTGGGATATAACAGAGATAATGGAACAAAATGGCAGCTCAGGTTAGCCAACAGAGTGTCCAAAATATAATGAGTGGGTTTCAAAGAGAAGTTCAAGATCAAAACCAAATCGGAATATTTTTATTCGCTGTTTTTTTAAATGACCTCTATTTTGAGTACTCAAGCTTTTCATTTAATTAACATGGTTCCAAGATAGATCGGTTTTTTGAGGTTAAGATATTAAATGACACAAGCTTGTAATGTAGTTAATTTTTCTAAAATTATTCAACATTTATTAGTTCTGTAGAGTTTTTTTATAAGACATTTATGACCTCATAATTTGACAAATTAGACACAGAAATTGCAAAAGTTGTAAAACATCAAGATTGATGCACCTTCTCACCAGCTTCGTGGCCGTAGTTTACTTGTAGTCAGTCGCCATAGAACTACGCATGGGCAAAACAACCCTTTCGATAACTGTGTTAGATCCTATTAACAATGTGAGTGCTGAAACCTTGGTTAAGTACGAGTCTGTTGAGTTTTTTTTAATTCGAGCGAAGAACAATAAATAAAAAATAAAAAAATAAATAAATTTCAAACTCTCAAAGTGTGGATGATAAATTCATAACTTTTATATTACGCGCGAGAGATTACACTCCACTGAGTACGTACAATTTTTGAAAGGTTAAATCTTCACTCATGGCTAAATTGACGGTGGACACATAATTGTCAGCAGTATACTACTGGTATTATATCACATCAACCCAAAGTGGACTGTTTATAAATGTCAACTTCTTTTTATAAGTTTATTTTCAACCGGCTACAACTCCATCTCCGCCCTCTCACCAATCTAGGTGAGAGCATCTTGCGTCAAGTTCAGTTATATCAAGCATAAAAACTTGCACTCGCTTTTGATAATTATCTCTTTGTCTTCTCCTTTCCTCAACTCCATCATCGCATAGTAATGAAATAAAGCAAATCCATATACTTGTGACTGATCCATATAAATAGCAATAAGCTTTTCTCCACCGACAGTTAGTTGACCAAATAATTTTATTTTTAGCTTGAACTAACTTGAGAAAAATGATGGTTAGGATGCGCCGGGAAAGGTAACCTTATCTTGCCTAAGCTAAGACATTTGACATAATACTCGTATCTTTTCGCACAAAACCTTATATGATGCTCCAGGAAGTTTACTTTCAATTATGCGCTAAACTACCTGCCAGTTTAGATAAATCCTATCATGACGAAAAACTAAAATTGTTAGTGTGCATCATAAAACAGCAGCGTCCATGCGTGTGCCAGTTTTCATAAGGCTGCGAGGCTTCTCAAGTACGTGATCTTCTGTGATGTAACAGATCATGGTTCAACAGTTTTGGGGTTACGAGTATTTTTTCAAGAGCATATTATGTTTATCGTTTACCTGTACGTCATTGGATAAGCTGCGTTTAACATCAACAGACAACATTATTCGCAACCGATATGTGGTCTTGGTTTGAAAGCAATGTTGCTTTAGGTGCATTCAAAGGTGCCGCAGTTTAAGTGCACCGATAGGTTTTTGGAATTGTGTGCATGATCTGATCTGATTATGGTTAATGGATCGTATGTGCTCTTGAATGAGTTGCTATGAAATTGATAGAAATTGAGATCGAGGTTTCCTTGTATATCTATATTTCTTCCAAAGAATGCGAAATTTATGGAGACGTAGTGGAATGGAAGAATGAAGCAGGTCTGCGTATTTTCAATTCTGAAATATGTAATTGAGTTTACTCCAATTACCTTCAATCAAAAATCTGGGAACAATTAGCACACCATAAAGTAGGTTGAATTTTATTGCACTATTTTTTCAAACTATCGGAATCATCTACCGGAAAGCAAGAATAACTGTCAGTGAAAAACCCCCACACGGTACACGATGATCCAAAAACAAAAAAAAAAAAAATCGCGAAAGATAGTGACCCACATCGGCTTTCGTTTTCATAATTCAGAAAGCTTTTTTGCTTTAATTTAACCCGTACGTTGTTAATCTGGTAAATTTTTTTTCGTCCGACAGCTTCAGTCCAGTGAACTTGGTTTTGGTGCTCTGAAGGGTGTGTCAACTGACATGTTGACGGTTGAGCGATTGCATCCAAATGTGTGTTTTTGTTGATGTTTTGTCCAAAGTAATTTTACCATGCGAGAGTTATTTGACTTTTCGTATGCGCATATGGATGGAAGAATAAGCTGCGACTTCCTATGTGCACAACTTAAAGTAATACCGTGAAAATTATATATGTTCGAAGATGAAACAAAACACGGGAAAGGTAATTACGCCATTAGAAACCCATTTTTTTGCCAGTAATTGAGGCCGATGTGTGGAAGCCGGTGATTCGCCAACCACAACTTAGCCAACAGATGATGAACTCCCCGATTCTCTTGGTGGAATGTGGCCGGTTGGAATGGGGTCAAATTAAAATTTTGGCCAACATTTTAAGGAATTTCTCATCCGTTCAATGGGAGAATATTTTACAAAATTGCGAGAGCATGTCAAATATGTTTAATCAACATAACTTTGGATCGATTAATACTTTGTGACAGGATTAGGATTCTGCTCTCCTCAACTTAAAATTATGTCTTTTAGAGTTCAATTTTACAAGAACACTCATATTTTTCAACTTAAATAGATAATGTAAAGTACCTACACCATTTATGCGTTTTTTGAATTTGAATCATAAATAATCTTCTATTTGTTTTTTTTTTCGTAGCATTTGAAGTTTATTGCTTGCTCTTAACATAGTGTTCTATATGTACTCAGTTATTTATTGACATTTTTCGATTCCAGAGCCATTTTTCCAGATTTGTTGGCGGTTTTGATAGGGATGCCGGATTAGGATCACATATTTTTTCCATGCCAAAAATAAACACTATTAGATGCAAGGCGGTCGAGAACCAACTGCATTGTAGCTGTGAGTCAAATCATATTCGAATTTTCTAGAAAAATTTGGCGAATATAACAGAATTGATGAATCGGCAGTTTCTCCTGGAATCCGGTAGCAATAAGAAAAAAATTAACTTAATTTTGAAGCCATGCCCTCGATCATGTGCATGAGTACGGCAATCTTCTCGCTGCTCAACGCTGCTTGCGTCCAAACTTGGGTAAACGCACTTAAATGTGAGTTGTTTACAACGACTGTGCATGAAGGCGGCTTGCATGCAAGCAGCGAAAAGTTTCTTTGTGTTGAATGCAACGAATCGAAACTTGTGTTGCGTTTCAAACACGGTCGTTGATTCTTACTCAAATTGTGTGTTACGTCTATGGAGTTTTATGAAGAAAGAGCATATAAAATTATCACAAATTCAGCACAAATATTTTATATAAAGTCTTCAATAACGTTAAAATATGTTCAAATCAAGAAATAAAAGATTTCACCTTGAGGTTCGCTATTAAGCACTTTATTGCCCAAAAATGCATAAGAGTCCCACTAACATAGGAAATCAAGCAAGGTTGTGACTTTTATGCCTTTATGAGCGCTTTAGGAGAGCTTTATTTTAAGCCAATTTTATAAATCTTATCACTTCGCAATTATTCCTACTCGATTTTAGAGGATCGACACGTGAGGTAGGTTAGTATCTTATGTTTGTCTTTGCTGTTGAACGTAAGCAAAACTTGTTGCGAAAATAAATTAACATTGAAATCCCTAAATTCACCCTATGATAACGTCAAACGTGCGGGATTAACTACGAAAAGATCATCGTGGAATTATGGATGCGTTAATCTAAGCTTCAAACAACAGATAAAAATTTAAAAAAAAACTAGGAAAACCTGAATAATACTTCACTTGAACACCTTAAAAAAATTGCACGTTTTCAAACTATCACTACTAAATGCAAGCAAATGCCTTTAAAATCCACTAGAAAAAACTTATCCTTGAAAAGAGAGGCCTATTTCGTCTGCGACTTCAGTGTCGAGTGCACGCAGACGAAATAGTCGTATCTGTCAAAGGATAAGCTTTTTCTAGTGGAATTTAAAGGAGTTGCTAGTATTTACTTGTAGTAGTTTGAAAAAGCGTTTTTTATTTATTTATTTATTTTATAACAAGTGATCATGTGAAGTGTTAATTTAAATTTTCCTAGGTTTACAATATATATTTCGTTCTACTTATACTTATACAAGCAGCTTGAAGTTTTCGAGTAGCGCTATGAATTTCATTGTATACACTGACAATTTATTTGCGTACAAATGGATTTTGTAAATAGAATGTACATACATAGAATGTCTTGTAACCTGTATGAGACATTCATATTGATGGTCATCTGGTGAAATACTATTATTACAACTTTTCATACAATGCACGAAATGAATTTCGTGAAGACAAGCCAATCACTGCTTCTCTTCTATCGTACTCATACATGTTGGTGTTGCTGTTGGGGTGGGCGGGAATAATAGATTTATACCAACATAGGAATTAAAGCGCTGGCGAGAGTTATAAGTTCATACTCATTAATCAAGTAATTTCTCACGAGTCATCATGGCCTAATGAATAAATCACGGATTCAATAACAGATCTGCTCAAAAATACAGAATTGAATCCCCTGCAGACACCTGAAAATAAAAACGCTGAACAACTTCTCGTGGGTACGCTATTACTTTAATTACAATTTAATTAGATCCTGTCGATCATTCATGCAACCACCAGAGAAACGTTTCTTTTTTAATTTGTTACAAAATATTCATAGCTCGTTGTGTTGTTTTCGTGCAATGCACGAATGTTTTTGCTGTTTCAACAAATTATTCGTGCTTTTGCCAGTAACGCATGTAGTATCGAAACACCGGATCAATCATAGGACTATGATGCTCTTCGACTTCATGAAGCTCCTGATAAATCAAAATGATTCCCTGATTTTCTGACAAACGGTTTAGTCATGAAGCGAGTTTGAGGATTTTATTCAAGATACTTCTCAAAATTTTCGGTCACCTGGGGGTCCATAGCTTCATACCTCGTAAAGAACCGGAGCGACAATTCTGAAAACCTATTCAAGAGTGGCAACATGGCAACCATGTCCTCCATGGGGCCAATCTTAGCTCATTCGGTAAAAACGCAGCTACAAAGCAATACTATTCTGGAAGTGACTGCGTTCGATTCCCGGTTTGGTCTAGAAATGTTTCGTTGAGGAAAATTTCTCGGCTCTCTGGGCATATTTTATGATTGTACTTGCCACTAATGCAAAAATCGTACCTGTCATCGAAAGCTCTCAATTAATAACTGTGGAAGTGCATTTAGAACACTTATTTGAGAGCAAGCAATAGCGAATTGTGAAAGCAATAAGCTTGCAATGCTAAAAGAATAAAGAACATGCCAACCAACACTTCAAAGACTCTTCGTATGGATTAAGAGCATGCATCCTAACGCAATACGAAGACAGTGGGGCTGAATACTTTCCACATTGACGGAATGCGACCGAGCGACTGACTGGAAACAAAGACTACGTATTCTAAACCCGATAAAATCGTTATCCAGTACAACGTTAGAAGATATCGCAGTTGTGCCCGCACCTGGTTAATGTACGGTAATTTTTCTGAGAAAGTTGATCCTTCGCTAACACTTTCGCTTTAATGACATATAATGAGTTATTGGCGTACCCTAAACTCGAACTCGAAGCGTGCCGGGCACGCTTCCTAGAAAAACGGCCAATAGAGTTTTTTTCAGTGGAGAATTCGATACCTGCTGTAGAGCTCAAGTAGACAAATTGTCTAAGGTATCTTGTAAGGGACATTACAGACAGTGACAGACACTGCTCGGGAATCTACAAGTTACTCAAAGTGCAATTGTCCTAATACAAATATGACAATGACTTTGATATGAAAAATATACAAAAGGGAGCTTTAACATGATCCCTGTGGGAGCCCAATGTAACTAAATCGGGAAGCCGTAGGGTTTCTCTGACAAACTCTGACAAAACAAATATTCATTTATGGTGAAAAGCCACAAGCGTGAAGATTATCTGAAAAACTCCAACAGATATTGAATTAAAAGCCCCCTTTATATCCAAGAATACATAAGTCTTAAGCATATAAAGGGTGTATTCGATAAAAATGGCACACACATATATACTCTTCAAAATTAAACTGATTATCGGATTTTCTTGAAATGTTCAGGGAATGAAGAACTACTCATGAGTTTTGATTTACAACATTTGTTTTATTCAATTTCGTCTCCCATCCCGAATGCCCGCACCTTCCTTTTCACTCCACCCATCAAATTTTGTACAACCGATTTTCCCAGTGTTTTTGTTGTTTTTACCCAAATTTTCTTCAATTCTAGCTCTGTTTTTATAGTTTTGGGATGTTTGCGAAGTTCCGTTTTCATAATTGCCCAGAATTTTTCAATTGGACGAAGTTCCGGTGAATTTGATGGGTTCATATCCTTTGGCACAAAATTGACTCCGTTGGCTACTCCAATGCGTTTCGAGCGTAGTGGCAGGATGCTAGATCAGGCCAAAACAGAGTTGATCCTTTGTGCTTCTTAATGAATGGCAAGAGACGCTTCTTAAGGCACTCTTCCGTGTAAATCGCACCGTTTATTGTTCCGGAAGGGAGCACTTATTTCACCACATCCGCAAATCGCCTGCCAGATTAGAAACTTCTTTGCAAATTTCGATAGTTTCTTCTTTCGAACATCCTCCGGAACATCGAACTTCGACTTGGCAACGAAATATTCTTGCCCAGAAAGTTGACGGAAGTCGGCCTTGACGTATGTTTCGTCATCCATCACGATGCAACCGGATTTGGTGAGCAGCTTCGTGTAAAGTTTCCGGGCGCGAGTTTTCGCAGTGATGTTTTGTTTTTCATTCCGGTTTAGGGCTTTTTGCACTTTGTAAACATGTAACCCAGCACGCTTCATGGTTTTCTGCACAAAACCGACTGACACCTTAGACTTTTTAGCGACATCTCGAATTGACATGTTTGGACGGTTCTTGAATTGTTGTACTTTCCTGGCCATTTTACTGTCCATTGGACCACTTTTACGACCACTCCCTTCCTTCCTTTGGAAAGTCAGACGCTCCTTGAAGGTTCTTATTACACGAGACACAGTTGGATTTGCAATTCCAAGCCTTTTAGCAATCCACCGGTGGGGCGCCCCTGGATTTTGATTGTGAGTGCACAAAATTTTCTCACGGACAATTTCTTGTTTCGACGACATGACTGAAACGACTGAATGTATAACTATGAAACTTGGCAGATGTAAATAATACACTATGGATAAGATCTACTCAAATTTCTAGGTTTTTTACTCATACGATTCAAAAGTTACAGAAGATTTTCTGTGTGCCATTTTTATCGAATACACCCTTTATTTAGTAAAAGATGAATTTAGGTTGGAAGGAGGGAATGAAGAGGGAGAGAGGAAAATAGGTTGTTCATCTCAACCTATTTTTCCAGACGGAAAAGGATCATTTTTTCGACAATCTTCGAATACACGATAACATTGCGATGAGTCGATAGAAGTTGTTATTGTTACGCGGGTTTGCCAGGTTGTTGAATTACAATAACTCTTACCAATCCTCCACCAAAACTTCAACCCTCCGGTTCCATGTAAAGTTTCCGAAACTGATTAGGCGCCTCTTAGCGTTGTCTTAGAGGTTCTAAAGCAAGTTTAAATTGATCCGATCAGCCTCTGGAGCAGTACTACTACACGAAAGGAATTCGGGAATGAGAGGTCTACGATTGAAAAAAACAACCAATCTTATTTTCGAACCCGTGGTTTCGCGAGGAATAATCCGTGTCGGCACAGAATCTGGACAAACTTATCGCGCGAACTCAAGGATCCATTGGCTCACTCTCGTTGTTCATAGGTAACCGCCGATAATTTTCGCGCCGTATTCCAAAGAGTGTTCATCGATGTTTCACGTATCCACGTTTCTTGGCCCCGATAAGGCTCTTAAGTTCGCATGCGAGTGCCGTGTATTCTTCGAAATGCTCAGGTGTTCCAAATCCACGGGAAACTTTAAACACGTCGGTTTTTTAACAATGAACCTCGGTGTGTGGATGATCACACCAAGGAGAAGGGGGTTTCCTGCAATACGACCTTCCTGGAATTGGTCAAGTTTGAGCTTGAAGCGCACTGGCTAGGATCAGCTTGGAGATCAGCTTTGAGAAGAAGTTATATTCCTCCAGCGGTGGAAGCTCTTCTACCATCGTTAGAGGTTAGATTATACGCGACGTCGATGTATTTTACCTCGCGTTGATGAAACAAAATAGTTTCCCCAAAACTGTGCATTGCAGAATAGCTGTTTGGAAGCACAAATAAGATATTTCGATACCCAATCCTACACAGAGAAAAAAGATGAATTTTAAGCTGAAGTAAGCGCAAACAGCGAAATTGCTTACTATCTTGCATACACGAGACTAGATTCAGGCGTTATATGGCTTAAATTTAGCATAAATATCCCATGAACTTATCTCAAAGTTAGCACTGCATTTACGTGCATCGGAAAAAATAGGACAATTGCAGGCCATATTTGCATTTTAAAAGCCTTTCATGAAAGTTTCAGACAACAATGATACTTAAGTCAGTAAGAAAATAGAACCGTCGAGAAAAACGATGTCGCTCCTCCAGTGGTGGTAAGTTTCTAAGTTTAGAAAAATCAGAAAACCGTTAAATGTTAAGAAAATATCTAATTATCAACTAAAATAACTCATCAAGAGCATGCTCATTATTTTCACGAACGATATTGTTCAACTGCGTAAAACAATTCGTTTCGGAATTATTGAACTTTACTATCAAAATCCCATATATTTTTTAATATTGGTTGTGACTTTTAGCAAAAGGTTGATTCATTAGTTATCGATGTACATTTTGATGTTATCAAGCTTAACTGTGATCACAAATACTATACTGTGAATTCAAAGAAGAAGGTTATAAATGTTACCGTGAAGCTTATAAATGTTACCAAGTAAGTAAACAATCCAACCGAAGCCTCAAACAACAAACAGTGGTCAGAACTTGAATCCGTGATGATGATGATGATGATGATGATAATGATGATGTGTGGATAAGGTCCAATGTAGAAAAGTTGGGCGAGAATTTAGCGGAAACGGAAGATGAAGTCAGAGGCAATGAGGCCAAAACTACAACTGAAGAAGGTGTGCGACGGCTGATGAGCGACATCAACAGAAAAGTGCGCTAATTTCTTCGAAGTAACGATGAATGATTTGTTTCAGTTATTTTTATGAAATAAAATACCTTTGTTTCAATATTATATGAATTGAATGAATGTTATTGAGGATCACTGATATTATAGTCGTTTTAGTTCGCTATGCATTAATGTTACAGATTTGAATTGTTGTTGAATTTTGCTAAGTTGAACGCAAAAAAATGAATGAATGAAACAATCCCTGATTCTGACTATTATGAGCGTCTAAAGAACAAACTCTATGTTTAAAAACATGTCTTACAATTTTCAATTCAGCGGATTTGTACATCAGAAAGAATGTTTCTAGTTGAGATGACTTCTAAGTCTTTCTCTCTCCATCTGTACCATTTCAAAGAAAAATCACCCATGATGTGAAATCACCTTTTGAGGGCATGGAAACACTTGAAATAAAAATGAAAAAACCACGCTGCAAATGACTGCGATTAAAAGCTAAAATAAATAATGACTTCAACAAATTTGCGACCGAATTAAAATAAATGTCACATTAATAAAATAAGCATTTTGTAAAGAACTGCGCATTTCAATCAGTGACTGCACTCCTTATACGTTACATGTCAAATGTAAGTCAATCGTAGGCGGTTAACAGGTTACACAGAAACGATGATGTCTTCATAAGTTACTGATTTCCTGATATCCAGCTCCCCAGCGATTGACGTGCTTGCATATTCAAACAGCTTACGTATGCGTAATAACTTTGCCATCTGAACACTTTGCTCGTGCTACACACCACGGGCAGGTCGATCTACCTGGCTGATGGATGGACTTTTAGGGAACACCACAACCAACGTATTGATGAGCGTTTCGAATCGATGATCACCATCACAGATTATCTTCTGTTGTTGTTTTTTTCTGTTAACTTAGAGTCGTTCCAATTTTTTTTGGATATCTCCCTAATTAATTGAACTAATGGAATCCATTTACATGTAAATTTTCGAGCGATTAATATTTTGTTTTTATTTCGGTGGAGCCTGCAGATGAAAAATAATTAATAGGTAGGTCGTAGTAGGAGAAACATAAATCATAGATAAATTTATAGTTCCATATTGGTAGAAATATACAGTTGTTAAGTAGTCTGTTGATAATTCTAGTGGTATGTCACAGCAGGAGTATACAACATGCCTACACAAGGTCAATGCGAACGTGAAGTCAAAATATTTTGCCATTCCTTTTAAAGCAATGGTGCTTCCAGACTACTAAACTTTTTTCTCAGCTTGTTCTGTTCTGTTTAGTTTGTTGAGGTCTGTTAGGGAAGTGGCGAAGTTTTTATGTGCTTTGATTGACGCCACCGCCGCGAGCAAATTTATTGAATCGTGGGCGTACATTTCTCCACACTTGCTTTACTATGGTTGTTATTTCTGTTGTATTTTGGCAACTAGTTTTGTGTGCGACGATAATTAAATCAATATAATGGTGGTCTTGAGTACCGGACCATAACAATCTGCAAATACCGTTTAGTTTTGAGGCGCTACCACCTATTAACGGGTTTGGAAGAGGTAGACAGTCCTATTTTAGGTGACGTGACACAAAGATTTTTGGTGTGCGATAACTCGTTATACTTCAATCTTGTAATAGTTTTCTGAATTTGGTAATATTATATACCAATAGAAAGTGGATGAGTTTCACTTCGTTTTACATCCAGGAGTGATGTATTATGTCACTAATAGCTGTTCTTATAAGAAGCATACTACGTAACGATAAAATGCTTAATGTTTAGTGGGATGAATTTCAGGACCCTTATGAAATCAGAGGACAGTATTTTTTTGTTATTAGGGTTCCGAGATTAACGCATAAAGGATGGAACGGTCAAAACTTGGTCGACTCAAATATGACGTAGTTTTTTAATCGTACATTTAAAAAACTTGAACACCCCTTAATTGGTAGGTGTGTGCGTACGGAATGTTGACTCTATTTTGATTTTGCCATTTTCTATTCAGCTGTCAAAATGGCGTCGAAGCAAGAAGGCCAGCGTATCAAAATTTGGCACGCGCATAAACAACATCCGAATTATTCCCACGCCATTCATAAAAATCACTTAATATTATCAAATGAACCGTGACGAATATTATAAAAGTGTTCGGAGAACATCTGACGACTACCAGGAAGCCTGAATCAGGAGGAAACCGAAACCAGGAAGCCGCAGCAAACGCAAGAATAGTGACTAGCATTTTTTTTAAATGCAATCCCAACCTTTCCTTCAGAGATATCGCAAACAAATTGGGAAAGTCGCACACAACAGTACAAAGAGCAAAGAGACGAGCCGGACTGTCATAAGGTTACAGTGGCACGAAATCGAGATGATAAGCAAAACACAAGAGCGCGTAAGTTGTACACGAGTTTGTTGACCAATTTTAATTGCGTTGTAATGGAATGGACAATGACCCAAGTAGCAAACTACGGTCATAATTAGTTGTAGTACCTTGATTATGACTTAGCAAGTCATATTTATGTTATCTCGACCGAATAGCAACATGTGTGCTACTAGGGGAAACAACCGTTAAGGCTAATTTCATGCAGCTCCCAAGTCAAACGTTTTATTCATCTATAGGAAAAGCTAAGCTCAAAGAAAAGTTTAGCCAGAAAAAAATGTCAAAGTTCTCGAAAAAATACTTGGTTTGGCAGGCGTTTTGCATCTGTGGGCTAGAGAGCGAAAGTATCGTGACAACTGTCACTGGCAACCAAGAAATTTATGTATAAGAATCTTGCAAAAATGCTTATTGCCTTTCTTGAAGAAGCATAGTTTTTCCGTGCTGTTTTGGCCATACCTCGCTTCTTGCCACTACGGGAAAATGGCTAAGGAATGGTATACCGCCAATACTGTGCAAATCGTGCACAAGGAGAAAAACCCTCCAAACTCGCAGGAACTGCGCCGAAATGAAAAATATTGGGTAATCGTAAAGAGAAACCTCAAGAAACCTCAAGAGTTTGAAGTGAAAATAGTTTAAGGCAAATTGGCATTCATCATCAAATAAAAGCCGTACAAAACTTGACACCACCTAACGCCTGACAGTTGGCATTTGGAAAAACGAAAGCCAAATCAAATAATTTGCTGTTTTTTGTAGAAGATTAACTTGAAAAAGAAATAAAGATTGATCATTTATATAATTAACCAATCAGTCTGCACGTAACCATGTTTGACCAATTTTTGTCCGTTCACCCTTTATAGTGCAAATAAAACCTATCCACAATAGTGGAGACAATCAGCTCGAATTTACAAGCCGACAATGAAGAAAAATTGATACTTATTCCAGCTTATTCTCCCCTTTTCAAGAAGACGTAGACGGTCTGCAATGGTTAAGCTCAACGAATAATTTTTAGATCAGTTAGCAGTTCCTACAAATATAGGAACTGCTGTGATCCAACTTTATTATTTTTTTGCGGCATGATAAAATACGCTTTCGTTTCCTACCAGTAATGGTAAATATACGGTAGTTTGATATTTTTTCCAGAACAATTTATGGTCAAAAAGTACATCTCAAAATCCCATATAAGAAAAAACGTGGTTTATTACACATCCCTCCTCAGCTATCAAAAATTAAAATGAACTCATAAGAATCCCTTTAGATTGATAAGAACGCATGGTTACCAAGTTACTTTTAATAATGGAAACGCGTGATAGGATAGTAGGCAAAAATCAAAAACATAGAATTTTTGAAAAACTGTAGCTCAAAAACTCACCATTTACACTCAGTTAGCATGGTTAATATCGGATGAAAAAGAGGAATACTCATGTTGGTGCGTCAACTTTAGTCCAAACCAGTGCGCCAGCGGTAGTCCAAACGGCTTGATGGAAACAGTTCAATTTGTCCACATCATTTTCCATATATTTTAAAGCTATGGTGAAATTAAAAATGTTTTATCTAAATTTTTCACAGAAAAATGGATTTTTGAATTTGGTATGTCCAAAAATGACTTTTTTCACATATGTTATCAAAACTTCCGTAAAACTTCCGTCACATAAGAACTATACATTGATTATAGTGTAATCAATGCGTAACTTAAAATTTTCAGTCAAAAATATTGATAATTGACAAAGTAACAGAAGGTTGAACACGGCGTTCTTTGGAAGGAAAATTTTGCTCGGCTTTGTTTTTGCTACTGAGTGTATAATATACACTGTATATGTTATGTAAAAGACCTAAACTTTCAAGAAAAAACATAAAAGCGCTCTCTGGTCCCGAGACCACGAAAAACACGAATAAGCAATAATATCCATTTTTTCAAAATGAATATCGCTATTAAAAAACTTCAAAGTAATACTTTAATTTTCTTTACAAACTATTGTATTACAATAATATATTTGTTTTCGAAGCAATGTCTTCATCAATATTCAAATTCAACTCAAATCAAGAGTTTACCGTTTAAAAGCCACACACACTCCAATTGCTCTAACTGTTGGTGCGTTGGGTAAAATTAATTGACATTTTGCGTAGATATAGTCTAGTGTATATTGTTTACACTCTGCACTCCCGTTTCATTGTACTCAATTTTTTAGTACAATTGTGTACTGTCTCTTTTTCTGTCACGGAAATGTTACTCAATTTTCGTAAAAAATGGATCTACTCAATTTTATGAGTAGATCCTCTTTTTACGAAAATTGAGTAACATTTCGGTTGGAGAAAAAGAGATAGCATACAATTGTACTAAAAAATTGAGTTCTATGAAACGGAAGTGTGTGAGTTGATTTTATCAGGAGCGACGAAAGAACAGTGCGTGAGCGAAAAAGTTTTGCACAAGTACTTTGAGAATAAGGATCTGTCGCATCGTGCCATCGGAAAAAAGTTAAGAATCGCGAATTCGAGGGTGTCTGGTATCATAAAACGCTTCAAAGAACCCTTCGTCTGACTGTTGATAGGAAGCGGAAACCCGAAAAAAAGAGCCGTCAAGTCATCGAGAACGATCACAAACGTTCCCTTTAAACGGAAACCCGACGCCTCAGTTCAGGAAACCTGTATATAACTGCCAAGGATAGGTGTGTTGTTCCCGAGAACCTCCGGACACAGATGAAGTCGAAGTTTACCAAGAAGTTCTTAATTTGTCAAGCGATTTGCATTTGCAAAAAGCGGAGTACACTTTTCGCTACCGAAAACATAATGAATGGACAGGTGTATTTGAAAGAGTGTCTCCAAAACCGGCTCATACCTCTCCTGAAGGCCTACGACGGTCCGAATATCTTCTGGTCGGATTTGGCATCATGCCACAACACGAAGGATGTGCTAGAGTGATATAAGGCCAATGATGTCGATTTCGTATCTGAACCCCCAAACACTCCGGAACTGCGTTCAATAGAAAAATACTGGGTCATTATAAAAGAGCACTAAAACGACCTAAAGTGGTGAAGAATGTAGATGAAATAAAGAGAGCATGGGTTAAAATGCAGAAAAAAAAACTGTGCATTCTGAGGTCGTGCAGAACTTTATGGCTGGGTTTAAGGCCAAGGTTCGCGCATTCGAATATAAAGGCGAAATAAATTAAATGAATGATGCCAAAACTATTTTTTATTGAATCCTAGAGGGTTTGAGCTGTTTAGTGAAATACCTGTAACTAGAAATGAGAAGAAAAAATAGTATTTTCCATTTAATTCCAACTACCTTTGCTTATCTTGACAGAGTCGATTTATTAGTATGAGACACTGAAGAAGTCTGCACATTGTAGACGAAATACGCGTATCTGTCAAGATAAGCAAAGGTACTTGGAATTAAATGGAAATTAGTTCTGTTGAATCGTACTTGAACACGTCATAAAGTAATAACTGGAACCTGCAGAAGAATCGTAAAATATAAACAAACAAAAAATTGTAGTGATTAAAAACTTTGGAAAACTACATCATACTACATAGATATTTCTAAGCCATATCAAAGGTTCGAATGGCAATTCATCTCGTATTTTTATTTGATTTGAAATCTCTTCGGACTAAGGACAACATTTTGAAGAAACTACAGCAAGATATTTTGGTCATACAACCAGCGGAAAAAATTGATAAATTTCTCCGAAGATTAGCGGAATCTAGCTGGAATCTAGGGAGACAAGAAACCATATCGACTGCGGCGGTTATATACAATAAAATAGTTGGTATGGTAAGAAATCAACATTATAACAAAATATGCAAGCAAAATTCAAAATCATTTTTTGGGAAAAGGGAGGGACCATAAGGGCACTCAATCGAAATGATTTGGTTAGCGAGCGTGGAACTGCCTCCTTCCTATTGACAACATTTCGTGGAACAAAAGCCAGCTCTTGCACCCCTTCCATTGGGGTTATTATGTTATTCAAGGGCTTGTTATTGTTGTTGTTTATGTTAACTTGCTTCTGGCATTTTCCTGAGATGTTTCTACATGTTACCGCGAGGTTCACGCTAGTGTCTTTGCTGACGGGTCAGCATACTATTTTTTCAGCAGCTTGAATATCACCAATATCAATGCATTCTTGATCAATCCGTTAATCAAAGTATTCATGTGGGATATGGAGCTCCCTTCACACTTAGAAATTATGAGTTTTACACAAGATGTAATTCATCGCTTTCAACTAAATTTTATGTGCCAAAAGTCGCTTGTATGTGTTGGTCTCTAGCGACATAAATTTAAATTACATTTTGTTAGTGTGTTGCTACGATAGATTGTACACTCTTTGAAAACATCATACAAATTTCTGGGATGCATATAATAGGTAGGACAAAAATTTGCGTCTGTTCTTAAATTTACAAGTGCATACAAACTCAAAATGATGACTTACATGAAATGACGTGAAAATAAGTTGAAGAACAAATTCAAGAACGAATCCTTCATGATGCCCCATATCAAGGATCCATAGACTGTTCCGATAATTATAAATACACTAATGATTAACCGTCAACAGAGAGGTAAGGGAATATTTCAAGCATCATCCTTCAGCGCCAATGGCGAAAAGGCGAGATGTGGCGAAAAAGCGAAGTACTTCGGCTGCTAATGTTCTGCGTGCCAAGGGTAGAATGGCCTGCAGACTCATCGGAAGCAGAAGCATCCCAAATGAAGCACCAAGCAGGCTGAAACTGTGGAAATATGGGCTCAAAATCTGCACGACAAACTGCTGACTAAAAAATCGGGCTGTGTTATCATGGACGATGAAACCTACGTAAAACTCGATAACAAAGCTCTGCCGGGACCAGTTTTATATCTCGCCGAAGGGAAAGGATGTTCCTGAATCAGTAAAAGCCATTTACAAGGTAAAATTCGGCAACAAGGTAATGGTGTGGCAGGCCATATGTGGATGTGGAAAAATATCTCGTCCATGCATAACGATGGTCAAATCTAAATGGAGGAGTGTCTGCAAAAAAGGCTGCTACCTGATCAAACAGCATAACAAGCCTAATGACAGTATTCGATGAAATTTGGACACACGCAATTGTTAGTAACTTTTTAGCGTGTGGGTGAAAATTATTGAAATTTTAAATGAATGTATTTCATTGTGTTGAATCAATTGTGTAATGAGTTTCGTGAAAATCGGTCGAGTGATTTCAGTTATGGCTTCGAATGAAGAAATAGTGCGCGAACAAATTTTGGACACTCACTTCGAAAACCCAAACGCTTCTCATCGGTGGATCGGAAAACAGCTCGGAATCGCACGTTCAACCGTATCTCATGTGATCAAAACGTTCAAGGACCGTAAGACAACCAAGCGGAAAAAGTGGTAGTGGCAAAAAACGTGGCACATCAAATCCGGAGAAGGCCAGGATGGTATTGAACCAATTCAAGCGTTATCCTAACATTTCGATCAGGGATGCTGCGAAAAAGGCGAAAGTTTCAGTGCAGAAAACAATGAAACGTTCTGGATTACATGTGTACAAGGTCCAGAAGGCACCGAACGGGAGCGATAAACAGAACTCAGTGGCCAAAACTCGTGTAAGAAAACTGTACAGGGAGTGGCTCACAAAACCGTTCTGCATTGTGATGGATGATGAGACCTACATTAAAGCCGACACCAAACAAATGCCAGGACATGAACACTACGTCACCACCTCTAAGTAGGCCGTTCCGGAGAGTGTACGGAAGAAGAAACTACACATGAAACCAGCGGATAGTGCTGAAATATTTAAAAAAGATTGGCCAAAGGTGGTGAAAATGCTAGGAGAAAGTACTGTGCAGAAGCTTATGAATAGTGTTAAGAAAAAAATGTAGACAACTCGCCTAGCCTACGAAAAATAACACAAATTGAAATGAAGCTGGAAAGTAAACATTGATGTGCGTGGTGAAAGTGTTGAAAATTCCGTCAGTGTACGGTAGATTGGAAATAGAACAGAAGTAATGAAAATTGAGCGAAAGGGCATGGGAAAAGTAGTACTCGAACCAAGGACGTTACCTTCGAGTACTACTTTACCCATGCCCTTTCGCTCAATTTTCATTACTTCTGTTCTATTTCCAATCTACCGTACACTGACGGAACTTTCAACACTTTCTCTTCACATCTTTCATTCTAGCAAACATTACTGTCCACTCTTGGTACCGCATGGCGATGAGCGAACATCTCCTTCTACATCATAATCGTTATTCCACGCACGGAGAATAGAAAACATAACAATTAGAGTAAGTAAACATTGTTATTTACTATGTTTAAGCATGGTTTTTTTTTTTGGAAAAAAGTGAATTTATATTTTTTTTGTAACAGTCTATAGTTCTAGTTATCATCAGAAAAGTTCAAAATTCGGCAATCAAATTTAAGCCAGGCTATGTATTGTATGTAGTGGTTAAAATTAACACAATCTTATCTTGTGGGATTAATTTCTATTCTTCATTTAAATTAGTGAAAGATCCGGTCATTTACCATCGCCAAAAAATATTATAACGATGGTAGTAGTTGTCACCATGTTCATATTGATGAATGATAGAGGCAAATGAAGTACATGTTTTACGCTGCGTTTTTATTTTGCAAGTCTGTTACTTTAATATGCAAGCATTACATTAACGAAAAATTCAATCATTTAAACATTTTATTTAACAAGGAGTACTTATTTTAAAATCTAACACGGGAGAGAACAAATTTGAATTTATACCTTGTCGTGACGCGTGAAACCGACTGCGTTTCAAATAGGTCTTATGTTGTTATAAAAACCAAAGATAACGCTCATGTAAATTTCAGGCATTCAAATCTGACTTTTCAATCGAGTTCCATTGCGGACTTAGTTTTGAGGTTATCATATATATTCTAGCAGCTGTTGTAAAAGTAATATCCGGAACGTGATTTTGAGTGTGACATTATTTATTATTTTGGGATACAAGTTAGGATTTAACAATACATCAAATAGAACATAAAATTGAGTCATCTTTATCATTCCGTCTTTAAGTATTAAAGTGCACAAAGAATCAGCTTAATCAGTAATACCTTAGAGTAATGCTTGGATCGAATATCAGTTTTGCTGAGATTTCAGCAAATAATCTTCAGCCCATATCCACATAGCCGAGATTGGCATAATAACATGCTAGCCTAGATTTTCTAACAGTATTAGCATTTACCAAATCTCGACAAGCAACAAGCTGCCGATGATTAGTTCAGCTTCACTGACTCAAATCAAACTTGTCGATGCACTCGAAGCAAACAAAATTAACATCTGTTTGTCAGTGCATCACGCATCATTCACTCACAACACTTCCTATGACCGTAAGTCCCGATAGATTTTTATATTTTCCTACAAAGTCAGTAGCCGCCTCCACAATACTCTGCCCAGAATGCATTACACGTACGCTGATTAATTTACCCGAGCGGCACTTGTATCCGAACGGACATGAACACATAACCGGCATCAGCCTTAAGATAGCACAAAACAAATGAGATTTATGCCGATAACCAATTAAATGGAAACGCTCGCAGAACATTCAGCAGATCGACTTTTTAAACGGCATGAGCTCACTTCAATTGAGTTATTGTAACAAATATCGATAACCTAGAAGAGAGCACGCTTCAACGCCCATTTGCTCCCAGCGTTCAAAATGAAGATTCTTACGGGTGCACTTAGTCATTATGGCATTTGTTCCTGCCGCTAGGATCACTTTTGTTTTGTTTTGCTACTTGAGAATCGTGCGCAAAAAAAGTACCTGTATTATTATATCCATCCAAACCTACACCCCCGTTGAACAATGAAGTGCAGGAATTGGTGGCGTTGATATAACAAAACTGTCAGGTTAGTTTGAATGAAATATTCTAATTACAAACCGACTGACACGCGCTCCATGTACGGAAAGTAGGCAGATAAAATGTTGGTGATTTCGTCAGCAACACCCGCAGCAGCAGCTTCCAAGATCTGGATAGTGCAATAGTTGATATAGAGTCGTTGAACAAATACGCTATGCAGGGTGTGGCTTAAAAGCGCTTACGTTATATTTATAGTGTGGATAGTTTTATTGTCACTTATTACAGAAAACACAGAAAAATAAATCAGAACTTATGTGTACTGAACCGTATATGCTTGACTTGTCATTATTCTATCAAACAACCCGAAAGTTGTTATGTTCTGAAACTATTACTTACGTTTCAATTATAAATGTCTGTTCATCAGTTGATTTACCTGAAAACAAGAGAAGAAAAAGAAGTTTAGATATGTGAAACGTTATACTTATTTTTATTCTTGGCATTCTTAAATGTATTGTTAGTGCTAGTAGATTATTTCCGGCATATGGCATGCTATTTTAAAGTAGCTCCACAGTCTGGCGTTTTCCATTTCTTCTTAAATACCTACATAGACATAGATATATGAACAAACAAAATGAAAAAAAACAGGGTTACCAGTATTCCCGGAAGCTTCAATTGAAATTTTTGAATTTCTGGGACATCACTTGAAAAGGAAACATCCGCGAACAAAATTTGTTTGAGCGAGTGATAAGGAAATTTGCTCAAGAATTCTAAAACAAATATAGTCTGAAATAACTTTACCAAAGAAATGTTCACGGTCGAGGAAACTGTAAGGAAAAGCGGAAAATTCTGTTGCAAATCATGGGAAATTTAAAAAAAAAATGTTTTGTTCAAATTGATAAAAAATGCTGTTTGTTTTTTGTTTCCGAGAAACGACCACAAAAATTAACGGGCCGTCACACATATTCATACCTAAACTTAAAAAAATAATTTTGGTACATTTTTCATGTTAAGAATTCGATCATTACGATAATTTGATCAATACACTGAAAATTTATTTTCGTAAAGTAGCTTTCATGCGTTTCGTAAACATGGATTTTGTACATAGAACTAATGTCTCGTATATTGTATGAAACATTCATAATGCTTTTTGCCTGGTGAAATACTATCATTACAACTTTTTGTAAAATGCACGAAATGAACTTCGTGATGACCAGCCAATCGCTGTTTCTTTTTTATACCGTACTCATGCATGATGGTGTTTCTGCTGGTATGGGCGGGAATAATTTATCTAACCCAAAATAAACATTAAAGCGCTGTCGAGAGCTATAACTTCATGCGCATTAATCAAACATGTTCTCACGCGTCAGCGTGGCCTAGTGAGATCAACCACGGATTCAGATTCAGCACTTTCCAAATATTCAGGTTCGAACCCCATGCCAGAAACATTAAAAACAACCCCTGGACAACTCCACGTGGTTGCGCTTTTTTGTCAATTACATTTTGAGTCGATAAAGAAGATCTGTCATTCCTTCATGCAACCACCAGAGAGACGTTTCTTTTTAACTTGTGACCAAGTATTCGTAGCTCTTTGTATTTTACGAATGTTCTTTCTGTGTCAACAAAAGCTTTGTGCTTTTTAGAGTTGCGCGTGTGCCATTTCTTACGAATGTATCTTCATAAAAAGAACAAACCAGTTTCGTTGCAGAAAACAACGAATGGATTTGTGAGTATTACCTTCGATTTTGATATATAAACTTAAATTAACTTTCAGTGTAGTTTTGTTAAAGTTGCCATCAGTATAATAATTTTATTGGTAGTCTTTCCGTTTTCCTACTGAACGAACTCTGCGATTATTCTTGATGTTTTAACTTTTATTCTACTCAGAACAGTAAAAAATGTAGATGTTCTGATGTTCATTTCGAATATCACCCAATATTGACCACGCTGAACTATCGGTGCAAATACAAAGCCGAGGCGAATTTATCTTATTAATTCGGCCCAAACCTGTATGATGACAACGCCTCGGCTTTTTTTGCACCGATATTTATCAACATAAAACTTTGGTCACATAAGGTCGAAACATTAGTTATAACGTTGTCAAAATTTTAGCCAAATATATTGATAATTGACAAGTCAAACGAATTATTTTCGCAATTGTGGATTTGTGTACTGTGTGGAATCATAGAGCTTAAAGAGATTAGAAATATAGACTCTCTCCTTTCATAACATTTTACTAACATTCAAATGATATCCCGATATACACTGATAGGTAAAATAAAGTGCCCACCTCTAAGTTTTTTCACTTTCTTTCATTTACTTGGTTCAAATTAAAGTAAACACAGTGTAGTTTTTTTTTCTTATTTTATTTTTTATATTCTTTTTAAGTTTCACTTATGGAATACTGAAAAAAAGGAGTTTTATTAAAGAAAAAACAAAAATCAATTTGTGTTGAAAAAAAAACAGTGACAAAATAAAGTGCCCACTTCAAAAATCGATATTTTTTTGATAAGTTTCCATTGGAAGACCCCTCGATTGTTTATGTTTTGATATTATGACATGTTTTGAAGCAAACGGCTCAACCTGGTGCATTTGTATACGTGATCGCATTTGATACAATTGAAAAAAAATGGAGAACGCAGTGCATTCGAAAGCAATTCCCTTGTGTATCCGAAAATTGGTCGTTCGTGATGTGCAAAACGGTGAATCGCACCGGGCTGTCGCTAAGAAGTACAGTATCAGTAAGGCAGCGGTTGGCAAAATTCTTCTGAAGCTTAAAACGTTTGGATCAGTGCTGGATCGCCCTGGCAGAGGCAGGAAGCGGAAAACGGATGCGAGAACGGACACCAAGATGCGCGAAGTCAAGAAGAACCCGAAGGTAACTGTCCGCGAGATCCAAGAAACCCTTCAGTTATCAGTCTCCGGTCGAACTGTTCGTCGCCGTCTCGTAGCACAGGGGTTGAATAGCAAACTTGCCCGGAAGCGCCCATTTATCAGCAAGGCAAACAAAGCCAAACGGCCTAAGTTTGCTAAGGAGCATGCTGATAAGCCCCTAGTGTTCTGGAAAACGGTTCTCTGGACGGACGAATCAAAATTCGAGCTGTTTAACCGAAAGCGGCGGGTTCGTGTTTGGTGCATATCGGGAGAGGAGCTTCAGGAGCGCCACATCCAAGGCACGATGCAGCATGGAGGAGGAAATGTGATGGTCTGGGGGTGTTTTTCGTGGGGTGGACTGGAAAGCATTGTGAAAATCGACGGGATAATGACGGCAGATTCTTACATCAACATCCTGCGAGAAAATGTGGAGGTTTCGCTGATCCAGACGGGCCTTGAAGAGAAGTTCGTATTCCAGCAGGACAACGACCCGAAGCATACTGCCAAGAAGACCAAGTCTTTCTTCCGGTCTTGTCGGATCAAACCGCTGGAATGGCCTCCACAAAGCCCGGACCTCAATCCCATCGAGAATTTGGGGGCGATTCTCGATGCCAGGGTTGACAAAACTGGTGTTACCAATAAAAATAACTATTTTGAAGCCCTGGAGCGCGCCTGGGAAGAGCTAGATCCACAGCACCTAAAGAACCTGGTCGAAGCATGTCGAAGCGCCTGCAAGAGGTCCTGAAGGCCAAAGGAGGACACATCAATTATTGAAATGCTTTTATTTTACTTTAATTTATGTTTTCTGTAGCCTAAATGAAGTGGGCACATTATATTGTCACTGTTTTTTTTTTCAACATAAATTGATTTTTTTTTTCTTTAAGTAAAACTCCTTTTTTTGCAGTTTCCATAAGTGAAACTTAAAAGAATATAAAAAATAAGATAATAAAAAAATACAGTGTGTTTACTTTAATTTGAACCAAGTAAATGAGAGAAATTGAAAAAACGATGAGGTGGGCACTTAATTTTGCCTATCAGTGTATGATAGATATCTTTCATCTGCAATTTGGTGAAAAATATTGTATGTTATATGTACTATGTCCAAGTAACATTGCTAAAACCATCCAGCTTTAGTACGTTTATCAAAGTTTTATGAAAGCCACAAGAAATCAATTAGGTTTTATTAAGGCACGAAGTGGTGCCAATAGGTAACATATTTTAGTCAGGTGCATGACCTACACAGCTTGCTTACAACGATCTTAAAACCTTGTTTTCTCAAATTCCTTTTATTCCTATCAAAGGTTTTATTTCGACTTTAGGATCTCGAAAAATACTGTTTTGAAATGCCATTTTAGGACTTATTGATATTATCTTATTGTGGTCAGTTGAAAAAGCATTTTAAAACCAGTTGGCCTCCAGTAAATGCATTAAACGAAAAATTGACATTGAGGAATTAGCTTTTCGGCAGAACTGTGATTTTTTTTTCAAGTCGACATATTGAAATATGAAAATAATTGAAATGTGGGAAAATAAATGCACCAAATTTCAAATGTAATGCAAATGACCTGTAGATCGGAGAGCGATTTCGGCATACTTTTGGGTTGTATATTATTTTCAGGAAATTTATGTATATAATTTTCAGGAAATTTACTGTACATAATTTTCAGGAAATTTATGATTAATTTATCGACTATATTTGTTTGAATTTTGTTTTTCTGGTTATAAACTCGGATAATTTCCAGGGCGCATTAATTTGCGGCTCTTAGCGTGCCAATATTCATCATAAATTTAAATGCGCATATGATTACGAGCATGACACGCTGTAAAAAAAACAAATTGCTTTTAAATATTTTATAATTGCAACTGGCGACAAAATTTCCCGCAACACTAGAACTTTGTTTTATATATTATTTGCTGCTAAATGAATCAGAAGAGAATTGAACAAAGTAGAACAACAAAAACCAACCACGATATTAGAGTGAAGTTTGATGGCTGTGGCCATTTGGCTGTATGCTGGTTTTTATGGCAGCCAATAGGTATTATGAAGGTTCTCAGGTGGTCATAAAATCTTTCACTTGTTTCCACAACCGTATATAGATCGGACCATTTTGTGCAAATTTCGGCATCAAAGAAGCATAGAGGGGGTGTTGGGAGACAAAACAGTACTGAATGTAAGTTTTGCCGGCTGGAATAAAACTAAAATTGTTACTTGGGTTATCAGCTAACCATTATATACTATTAAGAAGACCGCAGTGCAACAGACATAAACATTCAAACGAGTATTAAATCCAAACGCTATTGCACTTACGTCAGTACATGTTACACAAATGAGTTGAAATTGTCATTGAAGCACTTTATTGACCGAAAGTTCAAACCCTTACAAAATGCGACGTGGTGTTAAATTGGCTTTTTCTACCTTGCATAATTTTTTAACGATTTTTTAATATTGAACGCTACACTACGTGTTCCATAATCGAGAGGGAGCAACCTCTGATTATCTTGGCTAAGCTGTAAAATTTGCAAACTTTCATTGTCTTGACCTCTCAAATTGAATCCGACCGTCATGCAGCCTTATTTATTTTGGTGAGAATACCATTTAGGTCAACTATCACTATTCTCTAAAAATATTTTCCAGTGGAACATACTGTACTATTTCACAATATTGAAACCATCCTTTCTCAGCTGCGAACTCAACCATGAACACATTTCATAAATCACTTTAATCCGACACCAACTCGATACACTTTAAAATGGTGACGATAATGATGATTAATGAACCGCGGCGGATTGTAATTAAAGACAATGATAAGTCTTTTGGCAGCACCAATATTTGACCAACAACTTTACACATCGACAACGTCTAGCAATTCGAGCCAATCGCTGCTAACGGCATTGTACAACTCGAAATTTAATTCATTAATTTAATCCCAACAAGTAAAGCAGCAAAATAGCAACACAAGCAGTTAATTGTTGGTTAGATATTTGCTTGAATTCGTGACTGATAGATCGGGCACAAATTCGATGGGGCGTGCAATTTTAGAATGCGAAAAAGATGTACCACTAAGAATAAATATACAAACATTCCTTTTAAACCAAGCAGGCAAGCATCGTACCTAGATCGGTAAGTAAAATGATTATATCGCGTCATAATAAGGAAGATGGTTAAGGTCAGGGTAAGCTTCTTGAAAGACTTTATGCAGCGTGGCGCGTCGACTGCTGCTGCAATTGACCGGCCTCGTTCTCATTTGCATGGAATGTGAGAGAGGTTAATTGATTTGTGAGTTTGTGAGAATGCCTTACGGCTTCGCATGATCGTATCGAGATTGATGCGCTACTGCAATGATTCTTGAACTCTACGTTGACGACCCTCACGCGATGACAGATTAATATTGCTTTCAATCGATTGATATTCACGCTGCGTTTCGACGTTCTTGGTGTTGTGCTACTTGATTATATTTTCTGGCCTAGTTTGCAATGCTTGCAATTGCTCAATTGGTAAATTTACTTGGAAATTCAAATGCCATAGCTACAGTGCCTAAATAATTCCATTCAGCTTGTTTTGGGTGGCGTTAATAAAATTAGGCACTGTAAAAGGCTGATTAGAATAAGGGAACGTCACGGTATCGTACGCAAATATAAGTCAGAACCAAAGCAACACATTTTTCAAATCGTATAGTTATCATTTTCTTTAATGATTTAAACCTATAGCTCAGGCCTATTTATGAGGATTTGAGGTTATTTTTTGATACACTGGAGAAATTTTTTGATACACTGGAAGATGCTCTGTTAGTTTCGTTGCTAAAGGTTGTTGGCCCTGATTCGATTGATTTGTTTTGTAAATAATGACAAGGAATGTAAAGAAAAAGGCAACAAAAACAAGCATGTTAGATAGAATGAACAATCCTCATATTATAATTTTAGCGAAACAACCTTTTGGCAAAAACAAGCTTCTACTATAAGTTTTTTTCGGTTCTTGATTATCGAGATATTCAGCCTCGGGCTGAATAACTGGACGAAGTCCTTATTCTATATGATTTATAGGTTAGGTTATTTATCACTTCGAGATTTTTGAGACCAAAAATCACAAACAAAACAAAATGCACAACGCTCAAATTTCTAACCAATGGATGTTCCAGTGGAGCAAACGATTCTTGAAAATTTCACGCCTGAAGTTCTAATAGTATTTGAGGGTTGTGCTCAGAAAACTTCGAAGTGATAATGACTTGATCCCGTATGTCCTTAATCTCCCGTCGTAGTCACTGAAACACCTATTTGGGTATTTTTGAAACTTATCCTTGGATGAGATTCTTACTCGTGACTTTGGCGTGAGAGGTATGGATGTTAACCACTACGCCGGGGTCAATCTCAATTGTTAGATCATTTTAGCATGAACATGAGCATGAGCATAATTGACCACCCAAGGTTGCTACTCCGTTATTTCCAGCTCAGCTGTAATTACACAGAAAACCAACAGATGATGATTGGGACTAACATATATCCTCAATGTGTAATAACTGGTGATCCTAAACTAAGGCAATATTGGCGCAGTCGGGGGCCCGTATGCAGGAAACATATTGAAAGAGTAGGAATATGTTGACGTGATACTAGCTTTAGTGGAAGCTGTGAACACCTCATCACTTCCACGGAAAATCACTGGGATGTTGAATAACAGAATTTGGTGGCAGCAGGGTTCGTTATGCTTATGAAGCTAATTTTTAATAATGTTGGAAAGCCAATTTGGACCGATTTAAACCAACAGTAAGGGGCCACTCACAAAGTGTAATGGTGGTTTTTCATCAGGAATGCAAGTTTACTTATATTAAAGCTTGAGATCCAATCTGGATCGATGGAAGCTGTCTGAGCCACTCACAAAACAAGATAGTTGTTTAATTGTTCCAATATATGGTATGGCGAATAACTAATATGGATCACAGTAATAATTTTGTTTTCGGGAATATCGCGGTTTCTATTGTTCGATGGCGCGAGTGATCGAGTAAGCACAGCAAAAACTACTTTCCGGTGAGAATTGGTGGCTCGCCGGATTCCCACTACACCCGGCGAACTAGCACTTCTCACCGGGAAGTTTTTGCTTCCGTGCTCACTCGATCACTCACACCACCGAACAATAGAAACCGCAATATGCCCGAAAACAAAACAATGCGCAACAAAGCATCATCGACACAACCGTTCACAACCAATGCCCAACGCAGGCTATTTATTTGCGTAAACATCCAATCTGTTCAATTACATTCTACAAACAATTTTACAACTGGAACTAATATCTGTAACAAGCAAGTTGAACGTCCCAAAGAGCAAACCTTAAATAACGATTGAATGATTTGGTGAAATCAACGTCCCTAGAAGCATTTAGTGCTTTTGTCAACTTTTGCTTCTATTAATTTCTTAGCTCATGAACTTCGCACCAACTGGGGGAGATATGTTTTGATGCACTATCCCAAGCGCTTCACGCCATGAAGTACAATACAAGCACGGGTGGTGGTAAATGTACTTTTTTTTTAAATTATTTCCACATACTTCACTAAGACCAAATTGAACACACGCAAAAGTGCATCGTCATAATAGAAAATGTCATGACATTCCTGTACTGCTTCGTACCTCATCAAACACCTCCCACTATCCGCTGGCTTCAAAACAGTTGCAACATAGATGGCTTAGAACTTCGTTGATTGACCTATCGTTGTATACACGTGATGTTTGTTATATGGAATCAATCTATAAAACTTGATACCTACAACTCGCAAGCAACGATTACCAAACAAGTGTGGTTCCAGTCAAGCTATCAAACACAATCACACGCAATCTCCAAACTGTCAGAAACCGTCGGAAAAATAGTATGACATTTTTCTCTATCTGCTTCTATTCTTTGCGCCTGAAGCTGTTGGTGAGATGGCGGGCCTCAACATTTTGCAGCAGACGACTTTTTTGCGAAAAAATCTACATTTACCACTACTGGCTAGCACTAGATTGATGATTTGGATAAAGAGTGGCTTTGCATTGGATTTGGATTGGATTTGGATTGGATTTGGGTTGGATTTGGATTGGATTTGGATTGGATTTGGATTGGATTGGATTTGGATTGGATTTGGATTGGATTTGGATTGGATTTGGATTGGATTTGGATTTGGATTTGGATTTGGATTGGATTTGGATTGGAGTTGGATTGGATTTGGATTGGATTTGGATTGGATTTGGATTGGATTGGATTTGGATTGGATTTGGATTGGATTTGGATTGGATTTGGATTGGATTTGGATTGGATTTGGATTGGATTTGGATTGGATTTGGATTGGATTTGGATTGGATTTGGATTGAATTTGGATTGGATTTGGATTGGGTTTGGATTGGATTTGGATTGGATTTGGATTGGATTTGGATTTGGATTTGGATTCGACTTTTCTTCTTGCATTCATGGGATAAAAGGTCAAAACTTTGATCGATTAAAGGCACTCCTGAACCCTATCCGATTAAGCTCAAATTTTGTATAGGGTCATATTCTGGGAAATTCCCATACATTCCATTGGTAACCTAATGCACAGTATGTAAAATATATTATAAAAGCCGGGAAACATTGAAATGTTACAAGAAAACATGTCTTTTTTTTACTTTACGTTCACTATAAATAGACGTACAGTCAGTAGCAAAAAAAGCCGAGGAAAATTGTGCATCCAAAAAAAACACCATGTTCAACCTACTATTACTTTGTCAATTACATATCAATATTTTTGGCTGAAAATTTTACAACTCTATAAACCTATAGACCTATTGTGGTCAAAATGTTATGTTGATCAGGTTTATAAATGTGAAGTTTTCATAACATATGTGAAAAGAGTCGTTTTTGGACATACCAATCTCAAAAATCCGTATTTCTGTGAAAATTTTAGATAACATATTTTCAATTTTACTTTAGCCATAAAGCACATAAGAAATAATGTGGACAAAATTTGAACTGTTTCCATTAAGTGGTTTGGACTACCGCTGGCGTCGAAGTTGACGCACCAACATGAATATTTGCATTTAGCACCCGAAGCGAATTTTACTAATAATACTGTATAATACTGTATACGTAGTTTTCGCAAACCAATTTGTACTACATGCCATATTTTAAAGTTCTTCGTATATTACACAAGTTATTTGTGATAATTCACGCGTAATCATGTGTATTTATAAAATGAATTTACCTCGTCTTTTTTTTTTTGCACCGATATTTCAGCATGGTCAATATCGGGTGAAAAAAAGATATACTCATGTTGGTGTATCAAATTTGACGTCAGCTGTAGATCAAACCACTTGATGGAAATAGTTCAAATTTTGTCCACATTATTTTTTATGTGTTTTATGGCTAAAGTAAAATTGAAAATATGTTATCTTAAATTATCACAGAAATACGGATTTTTCAAATTGGTATGCCCAACAACGACTCTTTTCATATATGTTATGAAAACTTCACATTTATAAACCTGATCAACATAACATTTTGACCACAATAGGTCTATACATTGTTAATAGTTTTGTAAAATTTTCAGCCAAAAATTTTGATAATTGAAAGTAGGTTGAACAGGGCGTTTTTTAAATGCAAAATTTTGCTCGGCTTTTTTTTGTTACTGAGTGTAGTTGCAATTTTAAACTAAATTTTCTTATGTAAGCACTTAAGGTGATGTTTGTTAGAATACAAAAATGTCATAGCTGATTAGCATCGCTACTTCAAACTACTGAAGGCAAAAAACTATGAAAAATCAAAGGTTTCACATGCCGATGCTATGCTGAATTCTCTCTAGTTTCCAAGATACGTGCCTTCGAAAATTCGAAGTGGTAAAGCAAATCTACCATGAGGGCAGCCATATATTTGGAATCTAGCGGCCTTCAATCAATAACTTTTTAAATACAACGAGTATATGTTTAGTTTTAGTTTTTGATTTCAGTGCTTGTGTTTGGGTAGTTTTGCATTGAAAATGTTCAAAAAGTTCAGTTAGAAGTAGACAATCAGAATTGAAAATACAAGTGTAAATGATAATTCAAACTCTCACCCATTCTTCCCGTCCGTAAAATTGTTATTCCTTCTAACCTCGAGACAACCGCTAGTAATTCTTCCTTTTTAACAGTAATTTTAAAATCATTAATGTACACTGAAATAGAAATATCGGCTCTTAAAAGTCAATTCGATCGAGCCTGTACAAAAAAATGAAATTGATAATAAAAAAAATACGAGGAGAATTCTGCTTTAATTCACATTGTATGGAATTCGTCAGAATCATTAACTTCGATCACTTTCTTCCTTTTGTATCACCTATGCCTTTACTTGTGATGCATCAGTGACACCATTTTGCATGAATGCAATCATTTTGACGAAACGCCATCGGCCAGATTAAACTTTACATTTGATTTACAATCAGAGTTGCAAGTTTATACAAAAATAATGTTTTGAAAAATAATACATTTTGACATTTTGAGAATCAAGTTTGTAACCCACAACGCAGAAACATGATAAAGTATCTAGATGAGACCTCTTTCAGTTCACGTAAACGCACAGCTACATGACAATACCATGCAGGAAGCGGCTGTGTATGATCCTTGGTACAAATATTTATCAGATTGAATATGTTGATTTCTTCCTTCGACGGAAAAATGAATGTAGAATAAAAAATGCAATCAGAACATTTCATTGAATTACATGAGCAATACGAATAAAATACCGAGAATGATTTCTTAAGTGTTATAATAAAATTATAAATTTTAATTTCTTTAAAAAAACAAAATATCTCAAATACGAAACCGTTATTTGCATATTTTTCACAACTCAATCATAGAAAATAATCGACCAAACCACCAAAGCGGAAAATTTCTAAATTGTTTGCAAATGCGGCAGATCAATCAAACCCATCCAGGGTTCGGTCACATATCAAACAAACCACCTTTCGGAAACCCCGTTGAGCTGCTGTGCCGTGAGTGACGGAAGGAACCGGTGAAAAATGACAAATCGCATTATACAAACAAGCAAATTGAGCGTTGTGTGTTGTTGTGCGCGATGACGACCACTACGACAATTCAAACAATACGGGTACCGTACTTCAACCACCCACTAAGAATACAGGATCTAAAAAAAAGTTTCCATACACATATTCTAATGAATTACCTCATATTTGCCAGACTTAGCATCAAAACTGTTGCTGAAATTATTGTTAAGCACTCTAATTCGATCGAGATCGATTCCCCCGCCAGTGCCAACAACGCTGTCCTCGTCGCCACCAAACATAGATGACACATCGGAGAATCGCCTGGAATTTCGCCGCGTTGCATCAAGAGAATCGATAGAAATTCGACGCGAGTAGGAGGAATAGCTGGAGTCGTTCGAATTCCGACGATTGATGTTTGGTTGCTTCACTATCCCCGAGTCGAAAGAGAGGCGTTTGGTAAGGTCACACAGCTCATGCTCACTACTGTCTTCGCTATCCTTAGAGGGAGATGGGGCCTTGTTCTTGAGGATTGAGTGAAGTTTTCCGGTACTTGGAGCAAATGGGAGGTGTATTTGGTGGTCGTCAAGATTTAGGCTGCTGCGTTTACTTGCTGCTGATCTGCTGGTTATGGATGGCTTACGTCGAAGATCAACAGTGGAAACCGAAGTGGTTCGAAGCATTGACGGAAAATCGGAAGGATGCTCCATGGGACGAACCGGTTTGTTTAAGAGAGGCATACTATCACGTCGACGATCGGGGCTGTAGACGTTTTTCTTACTAGAATATAGGTCACCAAAATTGGCAATTGAATTCCTGTTTGCCAATCGAGTTTTTCTCTTAGCCATTTCAGCTTCACGCCCAACATTATAGATCGATCCGAAGGAAGCTCTCTTGCTCGCACTTAAGTCTGCCATAGAGCTGACATAGTCTCGTTTGGAAGCCGAACATACACTTCCTCTCCGGTGACTTCCATGGATGTTGCAATGTCGACTTGTTCTTGATTCTATTATTTTAACTTCATTTTCTTTTTGATTCAAAAATATTTCGTCGATTTTCTTTAATTGTTTCTCCACCACACTGGGACGATGATGGTGCGAATGGTGATGATGGTGTGCCATCTTCAAGTGAAGTTTTACCGTACGATTGCTATTCACCGATAAAAAGAAAACAATTCACAGTGATTCACTTCAAACAAACGCAGCTCATTCGCGGTCTTTGCAAATAACACCAAATAAAGCCGTCAAAACAAAGCTCACACCGCTTCAGAAAACCATGGTGCCCAATTATGGTCTTCGATTCACTCGTAAAAATAAGATACACAAAATAAAAACAATAAAACACCCCAAATCTTAAATAACCCGTGAACCGCAACAGCAGCTAACTGATTTTAACGATCGCGACAAAGTCTTAAAAGTTCAGCAATAAACAAATCTTCAACCGCCACCGGACGGACACTCGGACTAGTAGGCAATCGACCCGCGCGCGAATCAAACGATCGTAACTGACTGATGCTCTGCTGAATCATACGTGTGCGAAGAACAGCAGTGGCAGCATCGTAGTCAACTAGTTTCCTCATGGTGGGCTGCTGCTTATGACGACGTCGTCACCCGCCATCCGCGCCAAGCTCGTCCGTCACCGTAAATAGTGGCAGCAGCAGCGTGCTATGGGTAAATTCTCCAGCGACACCTTCGCAAGCAACAGTGTGCGCCACCATATTCGTTCGTGTGGCAGAGGACAGTGATGCCAAGAACTCGTTTATTGTTATACCTTATCAGGCTTAGTAATAGTAAATTTACTTGATTGGTGTTGAATGCACAATCATTTAATTACTGAACAAACATCACAAAATTTTAGAAATTCTATTGAAAGCTTAAACAATTATTTTTAAATACAAATTATCATTATGTATGTTCTGTTTGATGTGCTTTTAAACCCTTATAATAAATACTGACACACTCAAAGCTACGTTTCGGATGCTACAATTTCAACAGCTCCTAAGGTAACTTCATATGTAAGCCCGTAAAGCGCTGAAAAATTGCCACTTGACTAAACGTTTTCAGTGATACATGGAGTAATGCACAGTGTTCATTTGCTTATATTATTAAATAATCTGAACATGGCGACAACTAGCATCATTAAAATATTTTTGACGAAAACCAACCGGGAATGGCACAATTTGATTTTAAATTTTCACAAGCATTTGGAGGTGAAGGAACAAAATAAACCCTAAAAGATAAGATTACACCAATTTTTACCACTACTGTTGACTTTCTAGAAGATCCTTTTTTTTTTATCAAACTTCATCTTGATTTTTTCTGTCTGTAACTAGATACAGATCTTTTATATTAAACTATAGCAACATTTGTATAATGTCATTTTGTGTACCTCAACTTAGTTTTACGTCATGTCATGTATGTTATTATTTTGAGTTTTTATGGTCTTGAAAATTTAAGAACAGACGCAAGTTTCGGACAAACGAGCCACTCCTTTTATTTGCATCCTTAAATTTACATGATTTTTTCTAAGAGTGTTATTGTTTAATTACACAGCAAAAAATAGAAAAATTACAAGTGATGTAAACCGGCTTAATTCAAAAACTTCATCAATGTATTAACTTATTTTGGTTGAAATTTAAACCAAAGATCATGTACATGGGCGAAACGTTGAAAAACATTAAAAAAAACGCATTCACTTTAACTTTGACTTTGACCAACAACGTATGTTTACATTATGGTGTGAAAACGAATTGAAACGCTCTTCTTTTTCAACTCTTTCAATGTGAGTTTACATGAACGTGTAAAAGTATGTTTTATTTTTGACTGTAATTTTGAATCTTTTTGAATGCTCCATACAGGTTAAAAGAAACATTGAATTTTCCCCGTAATCTACCGCCTATGCACAAAAAAAAGAGAAAGGGAAAGCTACATTTAGCAGAAAATAATGGGATATGTCATGTAAATTTAAGCCAAATAACGCCTGAAGCTAGCCTGCTGTATGAACGACTGCAAACATTGTTGTGTCGAGCATGAAAAATTGCAAACAAGTTCGTTGTTTACGCATCCTTTGGCTTGGACTTATACGAAGGGGGATTTTACGCGCTTGGTAAAATTAATTATTTTTTTCTGTGCAATTATGTACATGTAAATAAATTAAAAGTTGCATTTTTTTATTAAATGTATGGGATGTTAAAAGAATGCAAATTATTTCATGAAGAAACCATACAGTTTTAAATACTGTATCCATTCACAGTTTTTAAATACTGTATCCATTCGATTTTTGGCAAGGTTTGATATTGGCACGACTCGAACGTTTTTCTTTTAAGCAAAGTTTTATCATAGTTCCAGCATCAGGCGACCGTTTTCAAGACCAGTGGATGTTAAAAAACACAACCTAGTTTTCGCCCAGACAACCAATATGCACGTATATTGAAAGTTGTTTTTATTATATACAAACATATATGTAAGTAAAAAAATCGTATGGAATGCAAAAAGAAGGTTTATACGTACAAAAGTAGAGGCAATATACGTGCAAATTCCATATTTTTCTTAAACGAGTTGACTTGATATCGTATGCGATTGAATATGTAATAACACGTTCGCAATGTAAAGGGTGATACGGTCAAAATTTGGTCAAGGGAAAACGCGTGTAAATCGGTGAAATCGTTTATTTAATAAATCAAATTAAATTTATTTTTTCAAGTTCAATTAGTATAAAATTCAGGAAAAATATTCAGTTAGGCTTCCGCTTTTCCAAATCCGAATTGCCGGGCCTTACGCTTTACCCCCGCCATCAGATTTTGTACAGCCACCTTGTCCACCTTCTTCGCCGCAGAAAGCCAGTTTGCCTTGAACTGCTGCTCGTCCTTAGCAGTTTTTTTGGTCTTCTTTAGGTTCCGTTTGACAATAGCCCAGTATTTCTCAATTGGGCGGAGCTCTGGCGTGTTGGGAGGGTTCTTGTCCTTGGGAACCACCTGCACGTTGTTGGCGGCGTACCACTCCATGGCCTTTTCACCGTAATGGCAAGATGCCAAATCCGGCCAAAACAATACGGAACAACCGTGTTTCTTCAGGAAAGGCAGCAGACGTTTATTCAAACACTCTTTCACGTAAATTTCTTGGTTGACAGTCCCGGAAGCTATGAAAATGCTGCTTTTCAAGCCACAGGTACAGATGGCTTGCCAAACCAGATATTTCTTTGCGAACTTTGACAGTTTCGTGTGCTTGAAAATATCTGCTACCTTTCCCCTTCCTTTTGCCGTATAAAACTCCTGTCCCGGAAGCTGCTTGTAGTCGGCTTTGACGTAGGTTTCGTCGTCCATTACCACGCAGTCAAACTTCGTCAGCATCGTCGTGTACAGCCTCCGGGATCGCGCTTTGGAGTCACTACCTTCTTGTAAGTCGATAGTCCGGCTCGTTGTTTGGCTCGATGCACGGTTGTAGACGATACACCCAGCTTATTTGCGGCATCTCGGAGAGATAGGTTAGGGTTTCGCTTGAAACTACCGGCAACTCTCTTTGTCGTCTCAGCGGCTTCCGGTTTTCGATTTCTCCCCGATCCAGACTTCCTGGCTATCGACAAACCTTCCCCAAACACTTTAATTACATTTGTAACGGTTGATTTGGCAACTTTTAGCGATTTTGCCAACTTTGCGTGCGAGTAGCTCGGATTTTCGCGATGCGCGAGCAAAATTTTGATACGCTGCTCTTCTTGCTTGCACGGCATTTTGACAACTGAAGAGTGAATTCCAAAATCAAAATAGGAGCAACATTCTACACACACACACCTTCAAAATGAGGGGTGTTCAGGTTTTTTAAATGCAAAATTGAAAGAAATACGTCAAGTTGATATTGACCAAATTTTGACCGTATCGCCCTTTATATCCGATTTAGTTTGTGACGCAGTACGATTGTGGTTGCCTGGGTGAGTATTATGTTTTTTCGGGACATGTTCCGGCAGTATCTCCGCAACCAGTTGCCCAATTCCATGTAAATTTATTTGAGATCTACAAAACCAAAATATAATAGATCCGCACTCACCTAAGTCGCTGATTGCGCAGCTACAAAGCAAATCATGTAGATGGCTGGGTTCGATTTCCGGTCAGGTCTAAGAATTGTTGGAAAATTAAAATTCCTCTTCTAACGCAGAGAATATGACTGTTTTTGCCACTCAAATTAATGCAAAAATGGTACCATCATCGAAAGGTCTCAATTAATAACTGTGGGACTGTGTTTCGAACATTAATTCAAGAGTAGGCAATCAAGGCAACATCAAATAGTAAACTAGAGATGCCAAGAACGAAAGAGAGATGAAACTATAATGTCTTGCATTGAGTGGTTCTTAAGAAATATGACTTAGTATTTGGAATCTACGTTATGTATTTCAGTCCATTCAGACTCGAAAACAATTTTTGAACATCTATGGGACTATGATCCTTGACATATGATGATCATTTTGTCCAACAAATTTGCTTTCCTTTTTATTTTCATCTCGTTATTTATTCTAAATATCTGAATTTTTACATTCATGCTTTATCCTAGGTGCTCCTTCTATGCTATGATATATAACTGATTGTGTTTGCATTGTGTTAACCTTGTCTGTTCAATATTTCAAACTGGTTTTTTTTCCAACGCGTAAGAATAATCACTTATTTCTTGTAACTATAGAGAGAATTGATCATTGCAATTGAAGATTTTTGTCTTATATTATAAATTTTTTTGTTGGACGTTTCTTGTAGAGTCTCAGCGTTCGAAATTCTATGTAATTCAGCAGTGCTGTACGACCCAGTTAAAATTATTTTGTAACTTTCAATATATTTCCATTCATACAATTCACATGAGTTTTTTTTTTAATTCACACGACATTCCAACATTGTAATATTAACTCAATTTAATTTTACTTGATCTACTTCAGATGACCGTTGATTATTACATGCAACCCTATTCTACACGATGGAGTGAACGATGTTATAATGAGAGAGAATTTGTCTCATAAGTCAGAATAATTTGATAGTCCAAAAATGAATAACATATGTTTCAAGAGAAAAAAATAATCGTATGCAACCAACAATATGAAATGTCAAATTATCTTATTGTTTCTTCAAACTCTTTTATGGGACCGTCCATTAATTATGTCACGCAAAAAGTGACTTATCACGTTTTTTGTATCGATTATCACGTTTTCCCAAACCACCCCTCAACTCTTACTGCGTGACATAATTAATGGACCTTCTATATTGAGAAAACTTCCAGACTGGAGTTGTGATTCATTAAAATATGTATTTGTCATGAAAAAAGAAAAATACAAAGCGGTCGAAAGTCGTGAGTTTCATCTACTAGGTTGTTCAAAAAGTTTTGAAAGCAGCAGTAGAAAAACCAAAATTTCTACGCCATTTTCTCTTATTTCATAAGAACGTACTCAAAATTTCATTTCGAACTGAAAATTCATTCTTTGCTTGCAAGCGATGTCAAGTTGACGTGTCAGTGTATTTTTTAACAATGAAAAAATTCTGAACATCGTGCAGTGATTAAAGTCTTTGATTAGGAAGGTTTATCGGCTACTGAGATCCATGCAAAGATGGTGAAAGTATTGAAGGGATCTTCTCTTTCATTTCCAACCGTTCGCCGATGGGTTTTGGAGTTTAAACGTGGCAATCGTTGAAGACAATCCACGCTCAGGACGTCCTAAAACTGCATAAACACCAGAAATAATAGCGAAAATGGATATGGTTTTGGAAGATCATCGATCTACTGTGGATAGCTGACACCGTAGGCATCTAACATGGAGCAACGTGGCATATTTTGGTTAAAGTTTTGGGTTTCAAAAAACTATGTGCACAATGGGTGCCGCAACAATGCAACAAAAACACGTTCGAATGTGACTTTCTGATCAACATTTCGAGCAATTTCGAAAGGATAAAAAGGAAAGACAGAAACGATCAAAGCAGCTTATAATTTACTCAATAAGTGGAAGAACTATATTTACACGATAGTGTGAATTCGTATGATTATACATTGCATGACGACCGCACTGCGATGTAATGTTTTGTTTTGGGAACGTGTACTATTGTACGTTTCAATGAAAGTACATACATAGTTATATGTTTATCAATTCCCCAATTTTATACATAATTTTGAAATTAAAATTAAACGAAGCAATGGATTATATCGACACATTTTTACTATTCAAACGTTTTATGTCGCATGTAATTTTCATTATTTTTTGCTGTACAGCGTGGAAGCTTCAAAATCAAGTTAATAACTTTGTTCTGAATACAATGAAGTGCTTTTCCGCTAGTAGCATAACAACTAGATCAAATTGGCACAGCATAAAGCATGACCGTTTTGCTTGAATATTAGAAGTTTGTTCTGCATACAAAGTTTGAATTTTCTGTTTATAAGAGTAAACATTTGATATAATTATTATATTTGGCTTGAACGTCTTCAATGTGATCATTAAAAGTTAATTTTTGATCAAATATCCTTCCTTGGACATTCTGTGCATTAGTCAGATAACGTAAAATATCTTGAGCTTAAATCCTAAAAAAGCTAAAATTTGATGAAAATATTTCAACTTCCCTTGAAAAATGTGATAAACTAACAAAAACGATCTACTCTCTAATTAGTCGAAGTTCTAGCCTGAATAGTACGAACAAACTCCGTTTATATAAATTCACATTTCGTCCTACGCTAACGTACGGATTCCCAGCCTGACACAGCAGCGCCCAAACTCGATAAAAAACCTCAAACCCAATGAAACAAGATTCTTAAGATTGTTGTATACCTAGAGTTCATCTAGGGAGATATGATCAACAAGATCTACATAAACTGGTTGTCATCAAACCGGTAGCGGAATGGAGCTCGAGACTGCACTGTTTTATTGAGACATGTAATTTTCCGCGTTATCTAATGCACATAAAGAGAATGCTAGATTCAGCATAAATTAATGGAATCTTTCATGTAACATTAAGCCAGATATTGCTGGAATCGATACTATTGTAATGAAGATTACAAAGAATGGTGTATACTGTATGTAAGATTGCAAACAATTACGTTGTTTCCGCTTGCTTTGGCTTGTAAATAAACGAGGGGAAATTTTACAAGTCTTTTCAAATTCATTACATTTTTCTTTGTGTTTAAAAGGTTTTGGAGATGATGCATAGTTTAAAAGAACATTTCATTTTCTGCATATAACGGGAATGCAAGATTTGGCATAGTGGGATCTTTCATGTAGTTTTTTTTTTTTGTAAATTTAGCCAGACCTATTGCAGTATCTGTTCTGCGGAAGATTGCAATGAATGAAGTATGCTGTATGAATAATTGCAAACAACTGGCTTGCTTACGCTTGCCTTGGATTGCAATTAAACGAGGGGGAATTGTACGCGTCTGTTAAAATTCATTATTTATTTATGTGTGCTCAACATCCGAAAATATCCTCATCTCAAATCTAGTGGCACTCCAACTGTGTTAGAAATGTTTCTCTTACTTTCCCCTATTTTGCCGCTCAAGCAAGTGTTTTTTTATTCTGTAACTTTTTGTGTTTTCAAAGTTAACAACTTCCTACAAACTATAGCCTCAAACGATAGCATACACAGAAGAAATCGGAGTGTTCATTATGACTTAAATATCAGCATATTAAATTGCATGAAATACGTGTAATAAATACGAGCTTTTGTATACAACATAATCGGCAATGTTTGGAATGTCCCTAAACTTAACACAATTTATAATGTTACTTTGTAAGTTTTGGGCATAAGCAAGAGACAGGTTTTTCAAAGTCGCTTATTTCCTACTCTTCTTAATCTAACATCACTTCAAACATGTGTAGTGTAATTTTTTATTAACACACGCTACTCGTGAAATTGTACTGTTCTGTATGTCAATTCTCATAATTCATATTTTTTTTACTATGGGTAACTTTTATTGAATGCCCCACAAAATTGCGGAAAAAATGGCATATTGCACGACATAACTCCACATTTAGCATACATGAAATAAGCAATGGTAACAGAATATTTACCGTTACAAACTTAGTAATCGCACTTTTAAATGGACCCCATTACAGAAAAGAAAGACGAAGTCCTACTTCAAAAACGCTTTTAAATTTTCTGTTTCACTGCTACTCCTTCAGCATTCCTGAGGCATGAATGAAAACCTTCAAAGTTTTTCTGCTATCTTGAGACGCTATAAACTAACAGAAAAAGGTTGATAAATAACGGAAACATGACTTGATTAGTTTGGCTAAACACAAGTTTTAAGGTTAAATTAAATATACATACACACTATCAAAAAATCATGGAATTTTCAATTCCTTTGAAACCGAAACACGCAAGCTTCATTTAGAACAAAAGTGTCGGTTGAAAGAGAAAAGAATAGGGAGTAGTATTCAACTAAACACCCATTTTGTCAAGTTGCGTATGAGAGACAAAATTTTAAATGAAATCTTCGTTAACGTTCTTGTTGTTTTTGTCAAACAGGAATTATTTTAAAATGACACTCAAAATTTGAAACAATTTTTACTTTCTATTCAAAACAGGAATATGGAATGAAATTTATCACATAACGGAATCATGCATTCTGCCAGAAAACTGGCAACACAGTTCATAACAGCAGACGGCAAAACGATGCCGGTTTGCTTCTCCCTGGCAAAACATACACTCGAAGTATCCCTAATGTAATGTTGTGATTGAAAATTTCACACTACACGGCGCTTACAAATTCGATCCAATCAAACTAATAGTTCTCGTACAGAATTGACAAACACAAACGGTGCGGTAGAGGCAAGATTACATCAATGTCATATTACAGGTCGAAATTGTGCATGAATTCAAGGTCATCATAAGCATCTATATTTTACCATTTGACCCACTAGAATATGGCCGTGAAATTACGCTGTGCTATGGCGTTCTAGTGGAAATCCAGTAGCCATAAAAGGAAAGCTAGAATGGCCAAGTTCTAGTTTGTGGCACCCAGCGGGAGCCAGTTAATACACACTAACAGCTGTTTCAATCGAGCTAATGCGTATAGAAGCGAGTGAGCAGCGATCACTAGACTGTCCATAAGTTTTATTTTTTATTTTTTGCATTCCACACGGTACATACAAAGAACACGAATACGACCGTTTTTCAATTGATCGTTAGCATCCTTGGATGTCTTCCCACGAAAGAGGAACTTTTCTCCATATCTATGAGTATGCGCGTGTGTCCACGCTATTTACCGATATTTACATACAACCCGCAAAATAAAGCCGGCCTGACAAGCAAGGTGATCTAGATTTTTAAAACTACCTCGTTCTTGAATGCACACCGGTCGACAAACTGTTAATGTGCCGGCGTTGCCTGGTTTAATTTTTGCTTATCGCTTAATTTAATTGAGGAAAACGACGGTTTCGATATTAGAGACTGCGAATGAAATGGGAATGGTACTAAGTGATTGTAACCAAATAGTCACTTAATTTTACTGTTAAGTGTTACCGTGTGAACGTTATGAAGCTAAAACCAGCTTGCAAGCCTCAGCTTATTCATTCGCAGAAAATACGTTGTCGTTTGCTTTTTAACATTGTTTAACAAAAAAGAATACTCCAGCAAATTCATTCATTCATTCAGAGCTAGCAAACAGTTGTCGCCAAACGCTATAGCCTCTCTTTCTTTCAGAGCTTGATGATCTACATACCGGAGGAGAGCAGCAAAAAAAAAAAGCTTTATTGACCCAGCCAAGATCGGGCTGTAAAATAAAATCATAAAAGAAGATTGAAGAGGCTCAGTCTTCACAGTCATCATCGCTGAACACGAATATCCCGTGGTAAGCTACTTAACATGCAAAGCTAAAAACAGTCCAATCTCGCATCAATAATCGCCGGTCGCCAGTTCCTTAGCCATAACATTCTAGTGATTGAAAAATCTTCATATTCTCTAGCGGCCGCAGTGCCACTTATAATACTTTCGAATGGCTGACGCCATGGTTTTTTATCGTTTTCGTTAGCAAAAATATCTGGGGAAGTATAACTGCTTCTTGTTTGTTCTATTACGCATGGTGATGGATGACACTCATCCTTTAAAAACTAAAGGGTGTTCCACATCAAATTGCGGCACGGATAAAACGTTGTAGAAAATTACATAGCAGAGCATCTCTTTCAAATTTTTAGACAATAAAATATTACCCATTAATAAGGTTTTGAATATTTATTTTAATCAAATACCATAACTGTACGCTCGCACCTTACGCATAATACCCTCATAAGGTTCTGTACAACATCTGGCTGCAGCTTCTCCTGTACGGAAACCAACTGTTTCTTCATGTTTTCCTCAGATTTGACTTCCTTGGGATGCTTCCGTAGTGCCTGCTTCGTAATAGCCCAGTATTTTTCGACGGGCATAAGTTCTAGTGCGTTGGGGGGTTCATGTCCTTGTCCTTCATGTTCGTACCACTCCATGGCAATATTTTAATAGTGGAAGGAAGCTAGATCCCGCCAGAACGTAGTAGAATCCTCGTGTTGCTTCAACAGAGGAAGCAGACGCTGCTGTAGACACTACTTAAAGTAGATCTTCCCGGTAACAGTCCCGGTAGTCACGAACAGCGCACTCCGTGTGCCGCATTAGCAGATCGCTTTCCAAATCATGTATTTCTTGGAAAACTTTAAATGATTTTGTTGCATTCATCAAACTTGTGCCGGGCGATGAAGAACAGTAGCCCCGGAAGCTGCCGCAAGTCCGCCTTGACGTGAGTCTCATCATCCATGATGAAACAATGTGGCTTGGTCAGCATCTGGGTGTACAGTTTCCGGGACTGTGACTTTCCCACCGTATTTTGTCGTTCGTCACGATTTGGAGCCTGCTGCACTTTGTACGAAAGACTTGAGTATATTCAAGAATGAATGGCAAGCTTTTCAATAGAACACCGTCATCCGGGATTACATGCAACGCTTTTGAATAAAAAATACCTGATGTAGCTTTCAAATTTGACAATTTGACTAATACGAAGAACCAAACATAGGGTTTTTGCTTTATGAATGGATATGCTTTTATAATTCAAGGATGATCCACTTAGTATTTGGCCACTTATTTTTAATTAACGAACGGCGTAACGAAAAGCCAACTACTGCACAATGATCAGGAAAGCTTGTTTTTCGTTTAGTGATGAAAGTTTCATCAGTATTGATGCTCACGTTCAAAAACTATCTAAGATGGAATTGAAAGAGACGAAAACAAATTTTGCACACTCACGTTAAAAATCCGACGTGGTCATGAGGAATGATCGCAAAGTATCTTAAATTCACAAAATCGACTTTAAATACTGTACTGCAACGTAACCGGGAAACACCATCGTTAGATTGTGTTTAACAGAACAACCGGAGAAGTGGACCATGTTGAGGAATAGCATCTTCCCTCTCAGACTACAACCCTGTCGTTCCTTACAAAAGTGAGTCCTTGCCTCAGTATTGTTGTTTGCTATCCAACGGGCTCACTTACAAGCACCAGCTCTACACTATGCCGTAGCCGAATCAATAGAAGTGAGAGATCGCATCAGCGTTTGGGAGATTGTCGGAGTCGTCGATGACAACACGTGAGAAACATGAGCAGTGATAAGAGAGTGGGATCCCTCTTTCACTACTATGGACACCCTAAATCTTCGATCACCGGTCTGACGATTACCTGCAGTATTGGGATCAGTTAGTTCAACCTCAACTCGCCAGCACACCGGTTAAGACCTCCGCATGGCTAATTTTTGTTTTAAGTCGAAATTCTGTAATAAATGGAGTTCATGTAGTTTTTTGTTTAGTGCAAATATATTTATTCTTAATGTGTGGTAACCACGAGTGTGATTAAATGACCAGAAAGGAAAATCCGTAGCCAGCAGGATAGTCAAATGAAGAATTTCCCGTGGCATAACCCCAAACCGGTCGAGTGTTGAGGATCCACCCATCGAAGGAGGTAATCCGGTTCATCTCCAACAGACCATATGACCAGTAACGACGAGTGAAAGTCCGTAGAGCAGTCCGGAACAATCCTGGGATCTACTTGTGTGTACAGTACAGTTCGACGAATCAGTAGGCTTGAAGGTTTCCAGTCATACCATGCCAGAAAGCATCCCAACAGGGCCCTGATACTGAACCTGGTTGCCAAACACTGTTCAAGAATGTTTTACAAGCAAGTATGCAGACAAGATTGCTCGCAAATTGGTTATATGGCGAGGCATATGAAGTTATTTTTATTTAGTCAACATCTTCGACACAAAAGTCGCACAGACTGATTAATCGACACTCTTAATTCTAAATTTAAAAACTACCTTGCTAACATTAAAATCGAAACAGTCACACACTTCATTGAAACGTCTACAACATAAATCCAATGGATTGTTCAGGCCGTAATTCATTCGATGGCTAGGGATCCACAGCAGTTGCCGACTTCGGAGCTGACGAGTAGGTACATAAAACCTCATATTTTCGAGAAGACTGCTACAGTCGATGTTGCACTTGAGCACGTCGAAAATGAACAACCTTTGTAGCATCACTCGACGACTCACCAGCGGTTGTAAATCGAGGAGTGAGCATCGATGTTCGTATGGCGGTAGGTTCACTGGGTTGTTCCATGGCAGGCCACGTAGAGCATACCTTATGAAGCGCTTCTGGACTCTCTCAATGCGAGCTATATGGACGGCATGATATGGAGCCCAAACCTGCACTCCATATTCAAGTACACTGCGAACTAAAGCACAGAACAGGGCCTTCAGCGCATGCACGTCATTGAATTGGGCTGTGTTCCGGTGTAGGAAACCTAGCATCGCATTGGCTTTCGCAGTTGTCACTGAGATGTGTTCGTTAAAGCGAAGTTTACTATCAAGTATGACGCCAAGATCCTTTATCGACGTGACTCTTTCTAATGGCAAGTTGTTCAGCCAGTAGTCAAAAGATACAGTAGTCCGACATCGAGTGAACGTCATTACTTTACATTTCGCCGCATTCATTTGCATTCCGTTCATTTCGCACCAAGTTGAAACACGTTCAATATCAGCTTGCAGTGCACCGCAATCCACAAGCGACTTAATCACGCGAAAAGCTTTAAGTCATCTGCATAGAGCAGTTTCCCAGACTTGAGGTTATCGCACATATCATTAATAAAGAGCACGAATATCAGAGGACCAAGTTGACTGCCCTGCGGGACTCCGGAAGGAATATCAAATACATTCGATCTAGCAACGTGCACTTTGACAAAAGCTTTGCGCGCAGACAGATATGATTTCAGCCAGATCCAAGAAGGTAGTCCCAGGCGGTTTAGTTTTTCAATTGCCAATACGTGAGGTACCTTGGCAAACGCTTTTGAGAAGTCAACGTAGATTGCGTCAACCTGACACCGCTTTTCCAGCTCATTGATCACACTGTGGGTGTATGTCATGAGGTTCGACGTTGCTGACCGCTTTTTAACGAATCCATGTTGATGCTCGGATATCACAGGATGCAAGGCTGGATACAGCACGTCGTGCAATAGACTCTCAAAAACTTTCGCTAGGCAGGTCAAAATAGATATCGGTCGATAATTCTCCACGCAATGTGTGTTTCCAGCCTTGTGGATTGGAATTATTGATGCCAGTTTCCAAGCATCCGGAAATACTTCTTCGATCAAGGATCGGTTGAAAATCGCTGCGACGGGAACAGACAGCGACTGAGCACATTCTTTGACAGAGAGGGGCGGAATGAGATCGGGACCAGGACCTTAAGATGAATCGACAGCGCTGAGAGCTTTCTGAATATCGTCATCACTGAAAATGACTTGAGGAAGTCGAAGGTTATACGATGGAAGACTTTCCAAGTATTGCTGCGACATTGGAGGTGGGTTGCCGTCGTGTACGGAACGAAAGAACTTGGCGAATAGGTTTGCAGCTGTAACCGACGAGCAAGAGCTATGAGACTTGTAGGAAACATCAACGGGAACTATGGCAGAACTCTTACGATTGTTGATGTAGGTCCAGAAGGAAGAAGGATTTTGTCTGAAATTTGCTTGGATACTGTCGACATACTCACGGAAACGAATCTGTTGCAGATGAATGTACTCCTCTTCAGCAAGCTTCAACTCTCTCGTGTTCGTAGAATTCCTGTTGCGGAAGAACCGTTTCCTGATCTTTCGTAAGCGGTTACGACAATTGCGGAGTTGTGGCGTCCACGAAGGGTGGCTAAACTGAAGGCCTAGGAGGTTTTTCAGGAACAGTATCCCGGATGATTTGATGGATAGTTCCATAGAAAGTGGTAACTGAGGCATCGATTGAATTGTTGTTCAGTAGCTGGTTCCAATCCTGGGAGGCGATCATTGCATTTATGGCTTGATAATCACAGCGGCTAAAGTCTAGATCATTACGAGGCGTGATACCTGATAGAGAATCCTCCTTGCGAGAACGGGCGTCTACAGTTAAAACGAATGGCTTATGATGAGCGTCAATTTTTAGAAGAGCAGATGGAGCCTCGAAGAGATCTATGATACATGGATCACTTACGAATACCAAGTCAAGTAGCTTTCCGTTCGCGTTCAGAAGATCATTCACCTGATAGAGGCATGTTGACAACATAGACTCAACTAGGGCAAGCTCCTGTTCCGTTGACATATTAGTTGGCAAGTATCCCAAAATCTCTTCATCAAATCGCCAGATTAAATTTGGTAGATTGTAGTCACCAACGCATACGATTACATCACGGGGGTCGGCTTGACTTTGAATTTGGTTGACTGATTCCACGTGCCTAGCATAGTTCTCAGGACAGCTGTTTCGTCGAAGATAAATGCAACAAACGAATAAGGAAAATTGCGGAAATACAACCCGAACAGCCGTTTGTTCCAAACTTTCACAATCCACTAGATGTACGGCCTTTCCAGCAATCAGTACGCCACCACCTCTTCGTAGATTGCTGGTAGAAGCATTGCGGTCGCATCGATGAATAGCGTAGTTACATGCTAATTCAGCGGAAGCGATTTCGGTGTGCAACCACGTTTCCGTAAGAACAACAATATCAAAATCGCTGGTTAACAGAGAGAGGAGCAGTGTGTTCGTTTTAGTTCTCAGCCCACGGACGTTCTGGTAGTATGCGGTGAATGGTTTAGAGGTAAAAGGACAAATGGCAGAGGGTTCTGGAATTAACACGGCTGGCTTGATGTGCTGGTCGTTGGGCCTGCATCCGCGTTCTGCACTGTTATCCTCGATGAACTCCCGGAACTCGATTCCTTGCGGCCATGACAAAGGATCCATAGCTCTCGACTTCATTTCGACACTGACTCCTACCTTAAACGAGATGAATGTCAGTGACGACAAAGGCCGACCTCTCGGTATAAGCGGTTTCACAACGGCTTCATATGGTGAGAAAATGAAGTTTTCCATCACTGGAGCAACGATTAATGGGTACACAAAGAGGAGAGATGAATATTTCCATTCAATTTAGTTGGACCTGGTTTCCTTCCTTTTCTTGGCCGCTCAGTAGTGTTCACGAACTTGTTGATGACATATTTTACACGAAGCCACGTGTCCACCACTTGAATTTTAACACTTTTTCTTCGATTCGCGGCATCTCGAAAACGATCACTGTTTAAAAAGAAGGAAGCTGATCAAATTGTTGAAAGTTAAGCAGCTGTTATAACGCGTCGAATGTAGATAGACTCAGACCGATAGTCTTACGCGTGTAGGTGTAAGCGCATCATAAGCGTTGCCAGTTTATTTTCGATACAATCCTTTGTTACGTGCGAATCAACAAATTTATGGCAGCCCACGATAGAGGTGTGGTGATGATGAAGGGAGGATGATTGTCGATTCCGGCAGGGACTTTGGTACTCACATGGTGGCCGTCCAGAAGGAGACGAAGGATGTACTCGATATTGGTGGGGCACGCACGCGACATCTGTGATGGGTAGCTTTCTATTATACGTGTCATCGTGAGCCGGCAAAACTACAAAAAATCCCGACAGAGTTGTACATTGGATTTTATTTTTACGCAGTTTAGATTTTTTCGATCGAAATTCAAAAGTCCTTTTTAGGACTGTTTTGAATTTGCCTACCTCCTTATTTCCACCGGTTGCTTTCTGTGTGTTGAACCTCGGCCATCACCTGTTTTTTTGTTCGGGCGTAGAACCACTGCGTCCATTGAGTTGAACTTTTGTGGTATACCCCTGTTTACTATTCTAATTCGCATCCTAAAGCTAGATCACCATTTGTCAAGTAACCAGCCTAAGACGCGTCTCCCAGTCAGGCAAAATTGAGTTTATAAAACCCACCACCCTTCCAGGATTTGCAATCCAAATTTCTTTAGGCTGCATATAGCCACTGTACAGAAATTTAAGTCTGCTCTTGTTCAAAGCATCACAACTGCAAAGCAGATGTTCTGAGGTTTCACGTTCCCTGTTGTAGAAACGACAGATATCATTCTGAACCTGGCCAATGTTTTTCAAATGATATCTACTCGAGCAATGTCCGGTTACTAGGCCAGTATAGGTACAAAGAACTCTCTTAGTGAGCTCCAGAAGCTTTTTACTAATTGTAACATTTGGAATTATAAACCCTTCCGCTTGAACACACTATGTGGTGACCAACCAATTGGTCATCACCCTTTGCTCTTCCCAAGATTTTAATTCCATTTTTATGGCACAGTATGATATACCACATAATGGTTCTGGCCCAATAAACTGGGCATTTGAACCTTGTTTAGCAAACTCGTCTGCCCTTTGATTGCCTTCAATGCCACAGTGTCCCGGAACCCAGAATAAATTTACCGAGTTCTCTTGTCACACCTTTCGCAATGAAAGAATGCATTCCCAGACAAGTTTGGATGTGCATTTATAATTACTTAACGCTTTGAGTGCCGCTTGGCTGTCTGTAAAAATACAAATATTTGCATATCTATATTTCCTCTTCAGACAAACATCAACACATTTTATTATAGCAAAGATCTCCGCTTGAAAAACCGTTAAATAGTTTCCCATCGCCACTGAGATTTCTACCCCAGGGCCGAAGACTTCTGCTCCCGTTTTTGTTCCAATTTTTGAGCCAAATGTGAAGAATTTTACGGTGCCTTGACGAACAGTGGCACCTCCGACTTCCCAATCTATACGTGCCGTTTCACATATCTTGTAAGGGATGTCATGGTTTTACACAGGTTCCATCCAGTCTCCATTCATATACATCACTGGCCCATTTTGAAAGCTTTGTGAAATCCTCAGGAGGCCGACCAAGTCACCAGACATGAAAGTTTTCAACCGTTTAAGTCTAAGCATACTCTTTTCCGCTTCTAGTTGCACGTATTCGTGCAAAGGCAGCACATTTAGAATTGCGTTCAACGCATTTGATGGAGTGCTGCGCATCGCTCCCGTTATAGCAATGTACACTAGCCGTTGAAGTTTTGACAGCTTTTTCTGTGCAGTAGCCTCTTTTGTCTTTGGCTACCACACAAGGGAAGCATACGTTACATTTGGACGTATTATGGATGTATAAATCCACATTATCATTTTTGGTCTTATTTTCTGCCAAATGTTTTTGAGCATACCCAGAAAGCACTGGTTGCCTTACCGATCACACACTCAAGATGAGCATTCCAGTTCAGTTTGGCATCCAGTATCACTCCTAAGTATTTAACCGGTTCACTAAGATGAATCTTTAATCCTCCTAGCTGAAAACGCTTTTAGACTAAACTTCTTTTTCCTAGTGAAAGGTACAATTACTACTTTTGATGGATTAAGGCTTAGGCTCTCCTTGATACACCAAGGCTGGGTAAATTTTAGGGCCCATTGCATTCTTTCTGAAATGATGTTGTCAAAGTTTCCCCTCACTATACTGACTATATCGCCTGCAAAACTTACAACCTTGAAAACTTTGTCCTCTAAGCTTCTCAGTAGATCGACTACAACTAAGGACCACATTAGTGGTGAGAGGACTCCTCCTTGGGGACAACCTTTCGTTGCCCGTACTGTATAGACGAACTTCCCAGCTATGAAATGATTTTTCTTTTTGCGAGCATGGTATGAACCCAGTTAATTATGTTCATGTCAAAGTTCCTTTCCATCATAGCACGAGCCATAGACGAATAGGAAGCGTTGTCGAAAGCTCCTTCAATATCTAAGAAAGAACAAAGTGTTATTTCTTTTACCGATAGAGCTTTTTCTACCTTTGAAAGCACATTACTCAGTGCCGTAACTGTTGACTTATAAAACTGGTAAGCATACTGGAACTCAGAAAGTGGATGCTTGTTGATGTAATTTGAAATGATATAATCATTCAACACTTTTTCCATAGTCTTTAATAGGACTGATGAAAGACTGATGGGTCTGTATGATTTAGGATGCGCCTTGTCTCGCTTTCCTACTTTAAATATGAAGATAACTTTTACTTGTGTCCATGAAGTTGGAATATGGTTGAGTCTTAAACTTGCCTTAAAAATCTCAATTAATGGCGAGATCAACACTGCTTCGCCGTTTTGAATTAATGCTGGAAATATCCCATCCATTCCTGCAGATTTGTAAGGCTGAAAAGATCTGAACGCATTTTCTACCCAGGCTTTCTTAAAGATTTTACCAGCCAAGTCATTTGCGGCGATTTTTGTTCTAACAGACATTTGAGATGTCCTTGTAGAACTTCTTTCACCTTCAAGTGATCAATATCTGATTGGATCTACACACAAAACTGATCCAGGAAAATGTGTTTCATCATCAACTAGGAGTTTTTGTAAAAACTCCATCCTCATTTTTCAGATTCTCAAGTTCAATCGTATGATCCTTTGCAAGAGCCCTCTGCAGTCTTGCGACTTCCGGACTATTGCTTATTTTTCACACGTTAGAACCCAGGATCTTCGTTTAGATTTTCTTATTTCGTCATTGTACTCCTATAGGAGATCCAATCTGAGGTTCTTTTCGCTTTATTAAACAACCTACGAGATGTTTTACGCAGACGTTCCAACTTAGAGTTCCACCACGGAACATCCCTGTTAGAGGACGATTCCTTGATAGGACAACTAATATTGAAAGATTTTAAAATCTTATCGTTTACCTTTTACCATTTGCCATTTACCTTACCATTTACCTAGAAAATGGTTCCAATTTCTGAACTGAATCAATCTTTCTACCTTCTGTAAATAACTCCGATTTTAAAAATTGTGCATATTGATCCCAGTTTGTTTTCCTCGGATTTAGCAATATAGTAGTTGACCGCTTTCCACAACTCCATTCGAACACAATGTGTCTATGATCTGACAATGATGTTTCTTCAGAAACTTCTCAATTTGCAATTCTTTCATAAATTGCACTATTGCACAATGTCAGATCTAAGACTTTTTGTCTAATAGCATTTAGGAATGTAGGTACGTTTCCCTTATTGCATATGTCTATATTATTTGATGAGAGATATTCCAATAAGCACTCCTCTCGACTGTTGATATGCGTACTACCTCACACGGTGTGATGTGCGTTGGCATCACAGCCAATTATGCCGGAAAATATGCTGAAGCCACTATGACCTCAGTTTTTCCTCTGGTGGTAGGCACCTCAACCATCACCGCAACAATGTCCCGTTTGAAGAATTCTGTAATGGGATAGCAATTCAGTGTTTTATCAACCAAATCAGCAGTTCTAGGCGTACTCTGCTTTTCATCATAGAACAGTTTACAGTCCTGTGTTTGAATACCAAGTATTTTTCCTTTAGATCCATGGCTCTTGAATTAGTACCACGCCCAGCCCCTCTTTTCTAAACCTCCGACCAAGCATGGGAGAAATCGGTTCACTTAGCGCTAATTTTCTCTCACACGCAGAAACATTCAGAAGTGAGCGTTACCACGTTTAAATTATTCCGATTCTGTTCATTAGTATTCTACTTTCATTCTATTCGTAGAAAACAGAATTGAGCGAAACTGGCAGCTGATCGTACAGCGAATGAATCGGACGGCAGCAGGGTGGACGTTTTCTCATTGCCTATTTTTTACCCGCTCAATCATTAACGATTGCATTCAGTTTGATTCAACTGAGCGAGATTGATTGAATTACACTCATTTCTTCAAATCATACCTTAAACATCATTTAACATTTCAAATAATGATCTAATATGATGTTTAGCAATCTAATGCAACATAAAAAAACATTAATCGTCCTTTTAAACCGTATCTATGATCTGATTCTTCCAGCTGATTGCATTTACTGAGACAAAATATTCTCATTCGGTGTATTCAAGTCGCTTGCGTTCAGTGGCAACGTATTCATTCAGGTATAACGTAAAGAAGAAAATTTGTTTCGCATGATTCTGTTTTGCTCGTTTATTCTTTCTACGATGTTCGTTTTCGAGAATTCGTGTAGAATCGTTTGATAGGAAACGTCACACTCGTTCAGTATTCTGTTAGCAACCGAGGGTTGCTATTTTAAATCGGTGGTGCTCATGTGAGTGAATGAGTTTTCCCATGCTTGCCTCCGACGCATGACAGCAGATGCTCCTTTTGCATTATGGAGTTTCACCTGCAGAAACTTAGTTGGTTGCATTGCTATGTGTGGCACGCTCTTTCTTGCTTGTGCGGGGAGCGATATATCCATCGATGTTTTTAATGGCTAGAGCAATAAGCTCGGCATTTACGTTTAGAGTAAGAGACCCAGTTACACCTTTCAGCCAGTTTACTGTAATTTGATCCATTCATTCAAGAGACAAATCACCTTGCTTGAAGCTACATTTTGAAAACTTAGGTTTTACGCCATGTCTATGCTCCTCTACTTTCTGCAGAAGAGCTTCTTGCAGAGCATCGAGCTGTACTGTCAAATTTTGAGTTTTGGATAATTTTTAATGATTATTCCACTCTTTACCATTTTCACCGATTGACCTCGACTCAGGTAAAAGCAAACTCATCTTAACTTTTTTTTAATGTATTTGCGGTTATCAGTTTCGATTTCGATTCGGTTGCAGTGAAACTAGCATCACTGGTATGATATTGCTTTCACGCAACACAAATTTATGCGCTAGCTTTTAAGCAAGTCTGAAAGCTTTCCATACGAGTTTAAAAGCTTCTCATACAAGTTTGCAAGCAAAACTTGCATCAAAGTTTGCAATGAGGTTTTATTCAAGCCAAGTTGAATAATGCAAGCTTTTAATGCAACAGCCTTCTAATACTTGACGCGTTTTTTTCTTTTTCTTCTTTTTTATATGGCACACATTTAATAAAGGATAATTACCTTTTTACACTGGTTCTCACCTGGTACACTTAACTTTTGTCACCGGTATCGATACAACTATCACTTTTCCACTTACTTTCGATTTATCGATTCGTTACGCACATGAAAAAGCAACAATATATATGAGCCCGACGACAAAGGTAGTGTAAACACATCCAGTGATGCCAATTGTTTTCCATCACCTTCAACAATGTCACTTGGTTTAATCAAACATGTTCTTCTCGATTCCATTCTCCAAGGCCACGCTTTCAAGAACAAAGCCAAATTGCCAACATCGGAGTTGGATGTAGCTAGCTGCGATGTATTTCTTGCGTTCCGTCAGGATTTGGCTGCCGGCAACCACTATGTCGGTCATCGGAATATGCTTAGGCCAATGCTATGAGACATTATCGCTCCCCATTTTATTTAGAAGTTTTTTAACAGGCCAAAACACGATAGGTACTTAGCAGCGAGGTCCATGTTAGTGGCACTCACGAAGAAAAAACGATTAAAAGTAGCGATTTTCAAAGCTGTATGGCATTATTATTTTTCGCTAATATTTTATTATTTGTTACTAAACACTAAAAGCTTGGAAGAATAATGCAAACAACTGCAAGAATGAGTTAACATTCAAAAGCTGAACACTTTTCATGATGCTCCCAAATTTAGAGTTTTCAATTTGCATCCCAAGGATGATGTAGAAGGAGATGTTCGCTCATCACCATGAGGCACCAAGAGTGAACAACAATGTTTTTGGCTAGAATGAAAGATATAAAGAGAAAGTTTTGATAGTTCCGCTAGTGTGCGGCAGGATTGGAAATGTAACAGATGTTTTTTTATGAAAATTGAGCGAAAAGGGCATGTATACGGTGGTACTCGAACCAACGACATTTTTGCCTAACATCCCACTGCGGGGTAGGTTAAAGCACGGACTAAGTCCGCCACTTCAACAGGCAAAAATGTCCGGTTGGAAGACGCTCATGTACCACTGTGGCTTGTATAGTTATTCTAGCGATCTATTGTGTGCACTCTGTTTACCGATGCGCACATGGGAGAGGAACTCTCTCCTTTTTTGGGTTTGTTTTGATTCGCACCGACTGACGATCACTAAAGTTTTTTCTCGTCGTCTCCAACGTAGAGACCTCGGAGAGAAACACCGTGAAGCGATGCGATACTGGTCCCCACCAGTATAATTAATGGTTACCACCATTTTTGGTTTTACATACATTAATTGTTATGTTATATATTCTCCGTGCGAGGAGTAACGATTATGATGTAGAAGGAGATGTTCGCTCATCACCATGAGGCACCAAGAGTGAACAACAATGTTTTTGGCTAGAATGAAAGATATGAAGAGAAAGTTTTGATAGTTCCGCTAGTGTGCGGCAGGATTGGAAATGTAACAGATGTTTTTTTATGAAAATTGAGCGAAAAGGGCATGTATACGGTGGTACTCGAACCAACGACATTTTTGCCTAACATCCCACTGCGGGGTAGGTTAAAGCACGGACTAAGTCCGCCACTTCAACAGGCAATCAAAACAAACCCAAAAAAGGAGAGAGTTCCTCTCCCATGTGCGCATCGGTAAACAGAGTGCACACAATAGATCGCTAGAATAACTATACAAGCCACAGTGGTACATGAGCGTCTTCCAACCGGACATTTTTGCCTGTTGAAGTGGCAGACTTAGTCCGTGCTTTAACCTACCCCGCAGTGGGATGTTAGGCAAAAATGTCGTTGGTTTGAGTACCACTGTATACATGCCCTTTTCGCTCAATTTTCATAAAAAAAACATCTGTTACATTTCCAATCCTGCCGCACACTAGCGGAACTATCAAAACTTTCTCTTCATATCTTTCATTCTAGCCAAAAACATTGTTGTTCACTCTTGGTGCCTCATGGTGATGAGCGAACATCTCCTTCTACATCATAATCGTTACTCCTCGCACGGAGAATATATAACATAACAATTAATGTATCCCAAGGATGTTATCCAACATCAAAACTCAGAGATAGACATGGAATCCCATAGTTATCAACATATTGAAAAAAATAAAACAACACCCAGTGTGGAACAAAACATCCATCTTTGAAAGCGGTGAAATTATAGCAGGATAAAGGCAACTGATATTATAACTGGAACCTATTTCTCTAGGAAACAACTTTCACATGTCACATGACACTGGCTGTCGTCAAATTCAGCTTTCTAAAAATACTATCGTTGCAACCATTTACGTTCGCATACGACACTTGTAATAACAGATCTGCAGTGTAGGTAGAGCTGGTTAATTAAATTCATCCATATCCGTCCACAACGGCCATGTCAAACCGAATACGCATTTCGAAGACTTCGACGGATTAGTGTTAATTAGTGACGAATGGGCTCAGCGCTTGTTTTGGCAAGACCCATCCAGTTAAACTTAATGTATTGAGATCATCGAGCAAAAATCAAAGTGTTGGCGTACAGAACGTTTTTGTCCAAAACATTCTTCAAATTTGCTTAAGGCATTTGTTTGGTTGTTTGTTCCAATTTCCCGTTCTCGTGTCTCTCTGTCAAGCACATTACGTTACCCTTCGTTTATCATGAGAAGTAAATTGAGCATGACGGTGATGTACGGTGTGTTCTTGCTACAGGTGGAAACTGTAATAACCGACTAGTGGACAACGAATTCACTCCTGCAGAAGCCAAAGGCGAACTAGAACTGATATTTTGTAAATCGTGTGGATTGAACGTAAGATCGACTACTGGTAGCATTTTTTGTTTGTTTTTGGAGAGAAGACAATTTTATTCTAAACTCTGTTTTTCGTTTCAGGCATTGGCCAGCATGGTTCGTAAAGGAACCCTCTTCTGTGCTCCAGCCTCTCAACATGCAAACGTATGCTAACAAGTATCATGCCAGTATCATTAATAATTGATTTCTTTATTACATTTCGAATGATTTCAACGTGCAAGGGGCGTGATGTATGCCATAATCGACTGTCTAGATGTATACTCTGTTCCATTTTTATGCAGAATAGTGCTATCGCATTTTTTACTGTCTATAGAAATGATTATGAAGTTCATGATTTAATGCGCCTAGCATCCATAAGAACCAAATAAACGCCGATAGCTGGTGTTCAGTGAAATTTTATGGCGTTTATATTCGCTGCGGCAGTTAAGTGTTAGTATCCAAGAAGCAGTAGTAGGAGGAGAACATGATTTCAGCATTTGAGCTTGAGCCTTGAAATTGACACCAATCGAACCGTACACTAGAGTGAATGACTAAAGCCTACAGAAAAATAAGGTATTGTCAAGGGTCTTCCCATTCCTCTGCGAATGAGATATGATGTTTATTTAAATGGCTAGTGACGAAGTTGACGACGAGCTTGAACTTGAATGATTTACCATATACGGAGCAACGACATCTCGCGTGCTCAGCTGCCTAGCCGACTATAGGTGTCTGTTTCGCTACGGTTGCTCAACAATTCCGCGCATTGTAAACCACATGTAACGAGACATAGCCGTTGAAAGTATTGACCTGGATGATTAATTGGTGATTAAAATAATTTACCTAAATATTTGCTCAACATTTGCCCTCATCGTGTGCTGCGAACCACAAGACGTTGGACAAAGGCCTTCCCGAAAAGGAATGTAAATTGATGGCTTACTTTACCTTGTTTACTATTTCCTACGTTGAACTGGTGACTTTTAAATATTTACAGATGACATTGGAATCGATTGGGTTTTCTCAGTACGGTTGTACTGAAGGGTATTTCATATATTTTCCAACCTAGCTCGAAACGATTTAGGCATCAAACATCCTTGTTCTTACAATATTGTAAGAATATTTATTCTGATAAAACATGTAGGGGAATGATTACTCGTAAATGTGGTATATTCTATTAAGAAAATCGAACTTTAATTCACTAGAAATCGATGATTTAAATGTTCTTTTTACAAGTTTTCCTACGAAGTTTTCATTACTCCAGGAGTTTATTTCATTACCCTTTGTTACCCTTTGCCTGATTCAGAATAACAATATTTGTGACTTTCACATGGTAAGTATTAGGTAAGTATTAAGACTCTACGTTTCTTTTCTAAGGTAAGAATTTGTTTTGAAAAGGTCATTCCTGAACTCAGACGGCAAATGCGCAGCTTGAAAAGTATACCATGCTGGATGTGCTTGGATTCGCTTCTCTGTCTGGTCTAGACATTTTTCTTCGAGAAAAATTTTTCGACTCCTAGGGCATAGGCTATGAATGTACTTGCCCATAGAGTCATATGAATTAAGAAACCATTTAGAAGTGTATTTAGAACACTATGTTAAGACCAGGCAATAAACTAATTGTGATAAACAATAAGCATGAAATGCCAAGAATGTGTTTTGAACAGGGTGGCAACTCATTCCCGTCATACTTCGGATGTAAATATTTCCATTATCCTTGAACACAATATACCATGAATTATGATTTTTCTGCGATATAGCAAAACGGCCTCATGCCATTATTTAATTTTCCTACTTAATGTGGGTCATTATGACCAAAAACGCATCACCCTATCCTTTGGTTCAAAAAGGGATACAGGAGCGTGCTGCTGACTTGGTCGAGATAGATTTCATGTGTGAACTGGCTGCCATATAAACGTTCGAAAGTATTTTGTTCGCGACAAAATATGGACAGATTAAATTTTCAACAAAACAGATTTGCTCTTAGTTCAATCCAAGATGCATTTTTTATTTAAAATTATTACAGTTACTTAATTAGGCTGCATGAAGAAACTACAAACTTTTGAGTTTACTCCAGCCATTGGGGTGTGTTCAGACTGCTCTGAAACCGATTTAGCTGCTTTTGTCCAAGATTTTCAAAAAAAAAACTATAGTTGTAGTTTGTTGTTTATATTGAGAGAGTCGAATACCGCTCGATCGGTCGCAATTACGGGCAGTTAGGTAGATTCGCCTCTTTTGGTACAGCATGGACTCCATTCGCTGGGGAGCGTCATGGCTGCTTAGGAATGGTAACAATCGCTTCTTTAGGTTTTCTTCACGGAATATTTCCTTGTTTACCGTTCCGATAGTGATGAAGCTTTGGCTTGCTCGACCACAGCTACATATTGCCTGCCAAACCATATATTTTTTGGGAAACTTGGCCTTTTTTTCGTCCTGAAATACTCGTCTACGCCAGTTGCATGGCAGTATAATAAGACATTCCGGGAAGCTTTTAGCTCCGGATTTTAGCCGTCACATTCTGTTTAGCATTACGGTTCGGTGCAGTTTTCATTTTGAACGACTTTATACCTTGCCGGTGCTTGGAAGTATGCATGAAAGTTGGGGACATTTTTACTTTTCTAGCCACAGTACGTACCCAAAGATCTCGTCTCTTCTGCAATATTTGCTTCACTTTTGCGTCCTGCTGGTGGTTCCTGAGATCGGTTTTTTACGCTCCCAGCCTTCCTAGCTGTTGTCAAACGTATATCGAAAGATTTAAGAACGTTATGGACAATGCTTGCAGAAAAACAAAGCTTATTTTGTAAGTTTGCTTACTGACAGATCCGGATTTTTATTGCAACTGCACACAATTGCTTTTTATACTTGCTCTTCTTTCGATGCCATCATCGATCTAAAAGCTTTTAGTACTACCAAATATTGATTTTACACAATGACGAACGAAATACGTTCATCAGTCTGCGAAATATTTCACGCGTTAATGAAGTATTTTCAGAGATAAACGTATTTAGGGGTGTCCTGCTTTTGTTGCGAACAAGCTTTAGACAGCCTATAATATTACCAAAGGTAGAACGTAGTAAAATGTCTCTTCTATAACAAAGCTCTTCTATAACAATTCCATGAGTGAACTCGTGGACATTTTTTTTTTGGTTTTTGCAAACTATAATGAAATTTTCTCAATATTTCAGAAAAAAATACAATCTTTAAAACATGTCCTTCAAAATTTTCTTCAGTGAAGAAAAATTGCTTCGATTAGCAGAAAAACCATTATCTGAATTATGGAAATTTTTGTAGAAGAATATTTTTTGGTGATGTTGTTTAACAAGGAAATAATTTCTCATCACCATAAGGCTCTAGAAGTGGACAGATTTTTTTTTTGCTGGAACAAAGTTGTGAAGAGAAAGTTTCGTTAGCGAACGGCAGGCTGTGAAAATTGAATAGATGTAGTGGCTCCGCTCAATTTCAAACTGCTTCTATTCCATTTCCACAGCCTAAGAAGCCATCCACTATATCTCAAACCATTTCGAGTGGTTGAGCGGATTGGAGATAATTAAATCATTGGGTATAGGGCCAGGGTCCTCACTTAGCTCAATCGGTAAAGGCGCGGCTACAAAACAACACCAGCAAGGTGGCTGGATTCGACTCCAGGACTGGTCTAGGATTTTTTGGTTAAAGAAAATTTCTTGCCACACATTCATACTAATGCAAAAATGGTACCTGTCATCGAAAGCTCTTAGTTAATAACTGTGAAAGTGCATTTAGAACCCTAAGTTGAGAGCAAGCAATAAGCAAATTGCGTAAGCAATAAGCTTGAAACGCTAAAAAAGAAAAGAAGAAGGGTATAAAGGGTGTCCACGATGAAATTGCCACACACAAAATTGATTCGCAAAATTCGAGTTTTCATCCGATTGCCATCAAATTTTCAGGGATTGAGAAATAACTATTAAACTTCATTTTACCATTTTACTCGTATTTTATTTAAAGTCCATACGCAAATGCCCGCACCTTGGCCTTAACCCCGGCCATAAGATTCTGCACAACCTGTGAATCAACCGGTTTTTGCATGTAAACCCATACTTTCTTCAGTTCCTCGACTGTCTTCACTACCTTAGGTCGTTTAAGAAGGTGCTGCTTCATAATCGCCCAGTACTTCTCGATGGGGCGGAGCTCCGGAGTGTTGGGAGGGTTGAATATTTTCAGCACAAAATTGACCTTATTGTCCGCATACCACTCCAGCATGTCCTTGGAGTAGTGGCATGAGGCCAAATCCGGCCAGAAGATTGTTGGGACGTTGTGGGCCTTCAGGAGAGGAAGCAGCCGCTTCTGGAGGCACTCTTTCATGTACACCTGTCCGTTCATCGTATCCTGGGTCACGAAAGGTGCACTCCGCTTCCCGCACGTGCAGATGGCTTGCCAAACCAGGAATTTCTTCGCAAATTTGGACATCTTCTGAGTGCGGACATGCTCCGGAACGCTGAACTTATCCTTGGCCGTGAAAAACAGGTTGCCGGGGATCTGTTTGAAGTCGGCCTTCACATATGTTTCGTCGTCCATGATGCAGCATTCAACTTTCGTCAGCATGTTGAGGTACAACTTCCTGGCACGGGTTTTGGCGGACTTGTTCTGCTTCTTGTCGCGATTAGGGGCCTTTTGTACCTTAAACGTTCGAAGCCCAGCCTTAGTTTTGGCCTTCTGGACAAAACTTCGGCTTAGGTGCAGCTTCTTAGCCACATCCCGAACGGAGGCGTTCGGATTTCGGTTGAAAGCCCCAACTACGCGGTTGTGATTTTTGGTGTTGTACAGAATACTTTTTCCTTCACTTCTGGGCTTCCGATCGGTGGTCAACCGTTCCTCGAACCGCTTAATCACTCGCGACACCGTGGAATTCGCGATTCCCAACGCTTTAGCGATGGAACGATGCGAGAGATCCTTGTTCTCGTGACGAATGCGCAAGATTTTATCACGCACGAGCTGTTCTTTCGACTCCATTTCCACGAGTTTTGATCACAGGACTTTAAAACTTGCAGGATGTAAATAATGCACTATGAACTAAATCCAACCAAATTTTAATTAAATTCTACTCAACGGTTAAAAAGTTAGAGCAATTTAAGAGTGTGGCAATTTCATCGTGGACACCCTTTAGGACCAAGTCTCTCGCGGATGGTGCTTAACCGATAAGCTTGGATAGAAGCATAAAGCTAGCAGTAGAAGCATAAAGTTTGCCAGAAGGCACGAAGCTCATCTTCGGACTGTTATTTTAATCAAGTCCCTCAGTCGTGATTTTAAGCGGATTGGTGCGGTTTTGTTTTTAGAGGCTTCTGCTTGTTTGGTGTTGATAAAAGTTACAGCATACGGATGGATTGTAGAATGCAGTTGAAAAATTAAAATATTACGAATAAAAGAGTTTGCTTTGAGCATTGGCTGAGAACGGTTGTGCCGATGTTTTATTGCGCACTATTTTGTTGTCGAGCATGACGTGTTACGTATTGTTTCGGTCTGCATCCCTACAAACGTCACAGGAAGGGTTTTTTTTAGTATGATAGGATCCAGGATCCACCTCGATAAGTGATGTGATCATACTTATGATTTATAATCGTTAGTAAACGGCAGAGGTAAAAACGTTCCCTAAAGGAAAAGGTCACACTAACATTCCTTCCCTATTCCCACCGGATTGCAAGGACGTGGCCTGCACCGTTATTGATTATTAAAGAATCAAGAATTCGAGGTATCGAGAATCGATATTATTAAAGTTGGTTACTCCCAGCTCCATTTAGTTTAGTGTTTGTGCAATTTCACTGGTTCTGATCAATCATACGTGTAGTCGGCCAAGCTAGTAGTAGTACATACCATCATTAAATCATCAAGAAAATATGAATTCCATTAATTGATGAATCCAAGTTAGCAAAGGAACACGGCACAAAAAGTGATGATGTTTTTAGACGTCTCATTTTGAGTATACAATGAGAATTTTAAAATGCGTTTGAAAAATTCCGAAATAAAAATTAGTTGAAAACGGATTGGTGTACGCTGTAGAAAAATATCAACTTAAAATCACTAACAACTAAATCTAGATCAACAATAGAAAAAGGTCTATCAACAATCACTTCTGAGTCCTTTTTCCCGCAAGCCGTTGGCTATTCACGCAAACCTACAGAATCATCATGTAGGGGAAACTTTCCCTTATATGATGATTGTATTAGTTTGCGTGGGTGGTTAACGCTTTGCGAGGAAATAGGCTAAGAAGTGTTTCTTGCAAATGCTGATAGGCCCTTTTCTATTGTTGATCCAGATTTAGTTGTTAGTGGTTTTAAGTTGATATTATCAACTAAATAGAAGAAGTCCTTTGAATTTTGTCAACTAAATAGAAGAAGTCCTTAGAAAAAAAATTTCTAATAAATTAATAAAGCAAAAAAAATCTCAATCTGGAATGTTCCACGAAGTTACTCATATAATCAAAATACATATTCTTGCTGAAGATTGTCTTGCGCTATTACAAATATTTTAAAATGTAAAGAGGCAAAATGTGACAGAGTACATTACCCAACAAACATCAATGCTGAATTACTGTTTGTTCAAACAAATTAGGAGAAGTTGTTCAGCTTTTTCTTCTCCAAGTTTGTTTGAACAAACGGTTATTCGACACTGATTATGCAATATTTTTTATTAGAAGATGTGCATATGAACTCTCGATTGCCATTTTAATAAATGTTACTTAAGGTAAATGAACACACAGTGCTAATGAATCCTTCCTCCTATTGAATAAATCGATTCTATGTAGACCTTAAAGACACATAAAGCTTACGAGAAATTTGAGCACCAACTGCTGCGGCATTTATCGCGCAGATAGTGAGCTGTACCTGGGGTAGGACGGGGCAAATTCGCCACCCGGGGCAAGAGTTGCACCCTTCCTGTTTACATAAAAATTCATCTTCTATGGGATTCCATAGATACATGGAACAGTTTTGCTTATAACGGCAGTGCAACGCTCAATACAATATTATAAAATGAATAAAATATTACTACGATTTTCGATGATAACAGGAAGCGTGCTCATCTTGCCCCGGGAAGCGATCTTGCCCCGTCCTATCCTGCATGGCAAAGCTATATGAAAAAAAAACCCAAACTGAGTAAGTGTCTATATATAAATGTGACATGCGAGCATCTGGAGAACAAGCTGATGACTATGCTTCTAGGAGACAGGAGGCTGTTAGTCGATTTCGATCTAACATACACAAAAAAAGTAACTGTGAAGCTTTTTATTTATAACTACCCCTTCGAAATAAACTGTGATATTGCAATATACACAGGCGAACTAAACTTTCGTTTGTAGTATGAATGACAATTAACAAAACCAACTAAAATAAACGCAATTTTACATTGAGAAAGGTGGTAAGGCTAGTTGAGCCTTTAAAAAATAATAATTCAAATGCACATACCGTGTAGTACCCTAACTTCACGCTTCGCCTAACTTCATGCGTTTCGGTCAATCATTTGTAGGGCATAGTGATTTCAACAAAAAAATCTATGCATGTATTATTATACTATTCATAATTGGCAATCAAAATGTAATTCGCAATTCAAAATATCCTGTACTGTATTTTGATATTATTTCTATAACCTTGTTCACGTTTCATTGCGACAAATCGAACACACGCCAAAGTTAACTGTCATGGTAGAAAATGTCATGACATTCTTGTAGTAAAAAAAAATGTTGCGACATAGATTTATGTCGCTCAGAATTTCGTTTATTGCTACATACATATTATGTTAATTATATGGAATCAAATTATAAGAATGGATATTGTAACAACTCATAACAATAGATTACCAAATAAAGCTTTCAAATGCAGTCACACGCAATTTTTAAACTGAAACTGTCGGCAAAAATAGGGTGACATTTTTCTCTTTCTATTTTTTAACCTTTGTGTTCGCTGGAACTGTTCCTATAAACTGTTGGTGGTTATGGGAGCCTCAACATTTCGCAGCAGGCGACCACAGATTGTAGGGAGCTATGCATTCGTCGGAATATCTAACACGAATACACAAAAATAACCAACCTCTACATATAACTCGCCTCGCCTTTATGGTAGGCAACACGCAAACAACTTACTAGGTCTGTATTTAGGCGCTGTCATGTGGATCTTAAGTAGATGATACGACACGTCCCACCGATAAGCAGACTAACAAACACATTTGAGAACAGCTCGAAAGTAGAGAAATTACGAAATCATTTCCAACTCACCTCAAAATCCTTTCCGTTGCTCTCATCTGCCAAATGCGAAAGCCGTGACGAACCATTGCTACCGACCGGCCCGGCGCCATTCTGTTGGCTATGACTACTTGGTGGTTGAGAAGGTGGCATGATGGTCGGATTTCCGTTCATAATATAATCACTCTCCTTATTCTGCTTTTGCTGCTTGAACTTTTCATACAGCTCGCCTCCACCCCCGTTTGCAAGAATTTCGTTGTTTCTAAGAAAATTAGTAGAAAACAAAAAGTAAACCTTACTGTATTGCTGAAACACTGATAATAAAAACTAAATTTTACTTACTTAAGATGGTCGTATATCACACCCGTAGGAGGCGGTGGTGGTGCAACCTGAGGATGTGGAGGCCCCTGGTGATTGCTACTGCCAGCACTATTTGCGTTAATTCCAGAATGGCCACCGGATGGGGGAGAGTGTTGAGGTGGACCAACGGAAGGTGGCGGCGGTGGAGGTTGGCTATGATGAGGAAGGCCCGTTGGCACTGGTTGGTTGTTGGTGACGATCTTATCCGTCAGCGAATCTCGACGGGAGCTTTTCGCCGTGGAGTTACTCGTATTGGGACTATCCCGTTCGGCACTGTTCTGGTGAATGTCGCTGGTTTTCACAATTGCACCGGCCACGGCTTGCAGTTCGGGTGATTTCGATTGCACGGAAGCGATTTCTTCTATCGATGGAAGTCCCTGCTGTCGAGTGGGATAAGAAACGAGAGATAATAGCAAATGTTAGCTGCATATTTAATCCAGCTTGGTCCCGGTTTGGAGCGCGCGGGTGCAACAAGTGAGCAAAGTGCTTTGTGTGCGATTCAACAACGGTGGCGTTTCGGTTTTAATTCATTGGCAATCAAGCACACGGGTGATCGTTTTGTTTTTAATACGAAGGTGTGAATTACGATTTGGGTAGTGCTGTACGGGATAGAACAGAAACACATAGACAGCTGATTTTGAATTGAAGAGAAAACAGTGTTCGATAGAATGGATTACCAACGGTTATCCAACAGTTTACAATAATTTGCATTTATATTCGATTAAAAATTATTGATTCGTTCGTTTATTGATAAAGAAATTCATACGCGAATACGACACCTACAATGAAGGTGACGGTTTATTCTCACCAGTTACGCGTAACATTATTTCTTGCAGCAGAAACAAGTAAAATTGATGTACGTATTCTTTTAATTTCTTTAAATCAGATGACTGTTTTGATATTTTCAGAAGGTGAAAATCGTCGCATGGTAGAGAACTACTACTATCATTGTTTGCCTGTGTGTTTTCAACGTTATCATTCAATTAAATGTTACAAATGGTACAATGCTTCAGTTTAAGAGATAATAAAGTGTGAAATTCATGGATGCTTCCTTTGGTTTGAAAAACAAAGAATCCTGGGGCCGTATGTTGGATCTCGAAACGAACGAATTTTTGTACGAACGTTTGTGAGAAAAAGTTCTTCGTTTCAAGATCCAAAATACGGCCCCTGTTTTTTAATTACTACACCAGAAATATTCGTCATGTTGTTTCCAAGTGATTTCCAGTGGAAGTGATCTGTAGTAGGAGCAAGTCATTTTATATTGAAATTTGTTCAAGAAAGATGAACAATAAGCGAGGTACGAGTCCGTAGATTATACGAGAGATACTTTGTACGCTGACGACTTGTCTTTAGATTTGGCATGACAGATGGGTCATGTTGGAAGTTTGTTGCAATCTGAAGTGACACCAGGATTTAAAAAAACATACAGTAACTAAGGTTGACTAAAAGTAAATTAGAACGCCCCTCGCACGCCACTAGTACGCCTCTAGTGTTGGGAATTAAAATCTTCTACAGTGGTTTGTTTAAACTTCTATAGCGAACAACTGGTGCAAGTTTGATCAAAATAGTCGATCGCTTACAGAAATAACGTCAAATGGAACTCAAAAGAAGAAAATATTGAACAAAAACAGCTGGCAAATCCGAATTGGTCCGGTTCCAAGCTGGTTAAAGTGCTGAAGATGCCAAAAATAACAGTTTATAGAGTGCTCAAAAGCTACAAGGAAACCCTGAATGTGGAAAGGAATCAGCGGACCTACGAAAAACTGAAACCAGGGATCATCAGCTACGCAGCAAGGCGTTGAGGTGCGTTAAAGCCAAGCTCGGTCTTTAGATCCGAGATGTGGCCAGAAGGTACAACGCCTACTTTAAAAGTCGTACAAAGCCAGTAAACATCCCAACCGGCCCCTGTAGCAGAATTCCGTGCCGTACAAGGCACTTGTATAGCCGTCTTTTGACAAAACACAAGGACTATACTTTGATCGATGACGAAACATACGTCAAACTCGAATTTAAGCATCCTCAAAAGTTTCACATCGTACTGGGAAGACTCGTGATAATGGTAATGTCGTGTTCATACGATACATGGTTTCAGATCATCCATGGAGTTCTCAGGAAGGATATTGCAAGTCCGACTACAATTGCAGCAGCACCACAGTCTGCTAAATGCAGACATAAATATTATTGTTATTATCATTTTATATTTATGACATTCATACACAATATTTTTTATGCTATTTTCAGCTTCGCAGCTTCAACTTGTGCATCATTGTAAGTCTTACCCCACCTAACTCACGTTATGTATTTGAAAAGTGATCATATCCATATGAAATTAATTTCGCTTTGTTGTTTGCTTAAATTTTCTTCACTGGTTTGCTGGACTGCCGGGTGGTCGACTTTATTTCATTATATCACGTTCGAATTTTCGCCAGGGTTTCAATCATCTAGCACCTTGGCGGAAGAGGCAAACAGCTGCATTTCATTATTATATGTACATTGTGTAGTGTTTCTTTACAACAATGTGTTATTTCCACCATTCATATTTTAGTTTACATTCATCGACTAATAGTTGAACTGTTTAGAGGTATTTTCACTACGAAAAATAATCATAAAGAAATTTCATCTGCTTCAAGGTTATAGGGAGTGTAGGACTTTTTTCTATTAACCACCCACACGTGTGAGTGGCCCCAATAGCATCCTTGCTGTTGGTTAATCGGTCGTCAAATTAGATATTCCAACGAATTCTTATATTCCATTGAAATAAACCAACCACACTTGTAAGGGGCCCCAACAGCATCCTTACTGTTGGTTTAAATCAGTCCTCAAACTCGATGTTTTAAAATATTTTTGTATTCTTTGTGGAATAAATCACCAATACTTGTAAGTGGCCCCAACAGCATCCCTATTGTTAGTTCAAATCGGTCCTGAAACACGATGTTTTAACATATTTTTGTATTCTGCTGGAATAAGCCACCCACACTTGTGAGTGGAACCAACAGCATTCCTACTGTTGGTTTATATCGGGCCTCAAACTCGATGTTTTAACATAATTTTGTATTCTGCTGAAAAAAACCACCCACACTTGTGAACTTAAATCCTTACTGTCGATTCAAATCGGTGCCAAAATTTGAATGTGCAGCTCTGTACAGAGAATAAATCGGGAAAATAGTTAGATATCTTATTCGCTGCCGACGTCAAGTGAATTCAGCAGAGGTGCAGAGGTGTTCTCGGCTAAAGCGAGTATCACGTCAACATATTCCTACCCATACCCTACTTGACCTGCAATTCAGGCGAGGCTAGCGCCGTTATTGCTTTAGAATTGGGATCGCCAGTTTTTAAAAGATTGAGGATGTATGCTAGTCCCAAGCATCATCTTTTGGTTCTCTGTGTATTAACAGATGTTCTGGCAATAACGGAGTAGCACCTTCGGGCGGTCAATCATACTCATGCTCATACTCTTGCTAAAGAGGACCATTCAGATAATCATGTTTGATGGAATAAGTGCGCGAGTGAAGAACGCCGTGTGAAAAGGAAAAAAATATTCTATTATAAGCAACGGAAATAGCAACAATCGAGTGCAGGTGGTTAGTTCAAAGCAAAATATGACTTAACAAAATGGGTTACTATTTGAAAGATAATCAAATAAAAGCTAAATATTGAAGTGAGCATATACAAATATTCGATGATGTGCTTTGATGGAAGAATATGGAATTATAATATTATAATACATTGCCAAGTCAACATAAACGAATTTTACACGCAAAGATTGCTGGTATGATAATCCCCGGAAATCTATTTCCTGAAATTCAACTTCCCATAATGATATTTCCCGGGTTCTCATTGTCTGTAACAATCCATTTCCTGGAATGGTAAATTTTCGATGACATTCTTTGTAAAATTCATTACTCGGAATATTTTTCTTTAGATTATTATTTACATAATATTTTTTTCTCTAATAAAACATTTGATTTAAATTTTAGTCATTATCGGGATTTTATTATTATAATATATATATATTTTTTAATAATCATTTATTTGTACAGGCTCAATCGAATAAACTTTACAGAGCCAAATTTTCATACTTTTATACATCATTTATCTTAAAACTAAAGCTAGGAGGATAGAGCCGATTACTTGCGGCCGTCTCGAGGTTAATAGGAATTACAAATTACGGATGGGAAAGAGGGTGGGAATTTAAAGTATGGTTTACATAACACATTAAATTTAAATTCTAAATTATTGAAACACTTATAACTACACAACTTTTGGTTATCTTTTTATTCGAACATTTTTGAAAGAGAAAAAAAAAACACACGAACACAGAAAAAAAAACTTATACTAAACATACATGTTAAACTAACTACAATCTTATGCTAATGTTAGTCAAAAACACATAAATGAGTTTCATGTACTCCAAATCACGTACAGCCAAAATATCTCGAATTGGCACATTGGGTTGTCTACCTCGAGCCCGAAGGGAATCATAAAGCCCCGATCTGACCTCACGATGCTCAGAACAAGACCAAATAACGTGATCTGCGTCCTGATAGCTTTGTCCACATTCACAGAGATTGCTGTTTGTCAGCCCAACCCGGTATAAATGAGCGTTCAAAGAATAATGATTGGACATGAGGCGAGACATGACACGAATGAAGTCTCTACCCACATCCATCCCCCTAAACCAAGATTTCTTCGACACCTTTGGGATGATAGAATGTTGCCATCGCCCCAAATCTCCTTTACTCCATTTATACTGCCAGCTGACGAGTAACTGTTGACGAAAAATAGGAAAAAATTCGTTGAAGGCGATTTGTCGATCACAAATATCGCCTTCCATAGCGCCCACCTTTGCAAGCGAGTCCGCTTTCTCATTGCCCGGAATTGAATAATGAGATGGGACCCATACAAAGGTGATGATAAAATAACGCGAAGATAAAGCACTTAGAAGCTCCTGTATTTTCATGAGAAAATACGAGGAGTGCTTTACCGGCCTCAAGGAGCGAATAGCCTCTATAGAACTGAGACTATCCGTGAAAATGAAGTACTGATCCGGTGGTAATGAGGCAACAATTTCTAGCGAAAAATGTATTGCCGCTAATTCAGCGACATACACGGAACAAGGGGCTTGAAGTTTACGGTTGGCGCTATAAATTTCATTAAATATACCAAAGCCTGCTGACTCCTCTATCAAAGATCCGTCAGTGAAGAACGATTTAGTGGAATCAACTTGGCCAAACTTTGCAGCAAATATCACCGGAGCAATCATAGGACGATGATGCTCTGGGATTCTACGAAGCTCCTGCTTCATGGATAAATCAAAATGAACCGAATTGTCGAAATCGGAGAAGCAAACACGATTGGAAATATTCGGCGAAGGGCTGACATCCTGTGTTATGTACAAATGGTACAAGGTCATGAAGCGGGTTTGAGGGTTCAACTCAAGGAGCTTCTCAAAATTTTCGATCACCTGGGGGTTCATAACTTCACACCTGGTGAGGAGCCGGAGAGATAATGCTGTAAACCGATCCGAGAGTGGCAACATGCCAGCCAGCACTTCAAGACTCATGGTGTGAGTCGAGTGCATGCAACCTAACGCGATACGAAGACACCGATACTGAATACGTTCCAGTTTGATGATGTGCGACCGAGCCGCTGAATGAAAACAAAAACTACCGTATTCCATAATCGACAAAATCGTTGTCCGGTACAACGTTAGAAGATCTTGTGGATGAGCTCCCCACCAGGTTCCGGTAATTGTGCAGAGAAAATTGATCCTTGGCTGGCACTTTCGCTTCACATACTGAATATGGGATCTCCAGGTGCACTTAGAATCAAACCAGACCCCAAGATATTTAAATGACATAGAATGAGTTATCGGCTTACCCCAAATTTGAAGCTTCGGTTGTGCTGGGTTATGCTTCCTAGAAAAAACTACCAACTCAGTTTTCTCCGTAGAGAATTCGATACCTAGCTCTAGAGCCCAAGTAGACAAATTGTCCAAGGTATCCTGTAAGGGTCCTTGCAGATCGACCCCATTGGGTCCCGTGACAGACACTACGCCGTCATCTGCAAGTTGTCTCAACGTACAGTTGTCACCTAGACAACCGTCAATGTCTTTGACATAAAAATTATACAAAAGGGGGCTTAAACATGATCCCTGGGGGAGACCCATGTAGCTAATTCGTGAAGCTGTAGAGGTTCCATGAGAAAAGCTCATATGTTTCTCTGACAGCAAATTGTACAACAAATTATTCATTAATGGTGAAAAGCCACAAGCGTGGAGTGTATCTGAAAGAACTTCAACAGATACTGAATCAAAAGCCCCCTTTATGTCCAAGAATACAGAAGCCATTTGCTCTTTTTTAAATTAGTACACACATAGTTTTTTTTACTGAAGTCAGTCATAAAGGGTGATACGGTCAAAATTTGGTCAAGGGAAAACGCGTGTAAATCGGTGAAATCGTTTATTTAAAAAATCAAATTAAATTTCTTTTTCAAGTTCAATTAGTATAAAATTCAGGAAAAATATTCAGTTAGGCTTCCGCTTTTCCAAATCCGAATTGCCGGGCCTCACGCTTGACCCCTGCCATCAGATTTTGAACAGCCACCTTGTCCACCTTCTTCGCCGCAGAAAGCCAGTTTGCCTTGAACTGCTGCTCGTCCTTAGCAGTTTTTTTGGTCTTCTTTAGGTTCCGCTTGACAATAGCCCAGTATTTCTCAATTGGGCGGAGCTCTGGCGTGTTGGGAGGGTTCTTGTCCTTGGGAACCACCTGCACGTTGTTGGCGGCGTACCACTCCATGGCCTTTTTACCGTAATGGCAAGATGCCAAATCCGGCCAAAACAGTACGGAACAACCGTGTTTCTTCAGGAAAGGCAGCAGACGTTTATTCAAACACTCTTTCACGTAAATTTCTTCACTGAAAGTAAATTTTAGTTTATATTACAAAATCGAAAGTAATACTCACTAATCCATTCGTTGTTTTCAGCAACGAAACTGATTTGTTCTTTTTATGAAGATACATTCGTAATTAATTGCACGCAAAACTGTCAAAAGCACGAAGCTATTGTTGACACAGAAAGAACATTCGTACATTGTACGGAAACAATTGAAAGAGCTATGAATATTTTGTCACAAATTAAAAAGAAACGTCTCTCTGGTGGTTGCCTGAAGGACTGACAGATCTACTCTATCGACTCAAAATGTAATTGACAAAAAAAAGCGCAACCACGTGGAATTGTCCAGCGTTTTTTTTATCGTTTCAGACATGGGGTTTGAACCTGAATATTTGGAAAGTGCTGTTTCTTAATCCGTGGTTTATCTTACTAGGCCACGCTGACTCGTGACAACAAACTTGATTAATGAGCATGAAGTTATAGCTCACGACAGCGCTTTGATTTTTATTTTGGGATGGATAAATTATTCCCGCCCATACCAGCAGCAACACCATCATGCATGAGTACGATATAAAAGAGAAACAGCGATTGGCTGGTCATCACGAAGTTCATTTCGTGCATTTTACACAAAGGTGTAATGATAGCATTTCACCACATAAAAAGCATTATGAATGTTTCATACAATATACGAGACATTTGTTCTATGTACAAAATCCATGTTTACGAAACGCGTGAAAGCTACTTAACGAAAATAAATTTTCAGTGTTGGTTGACAGTCCCGGAAGCTATGAAAATGCTGCTTTTCAAGCCACAGGTACAGATGGCTTGCCAAACCAGATATTTATTTGCGAACTTTGACAGTTTCGTGTGCTTGAAAATATCTGCTAACTTTCCCCTTCCTTTTGCCGTATAAAACTCCTGTCCCGGAAGCTGCTTGTAGTCGGCTTTGACGTAGGTTTCGGCGTCCATTACCACGCAGTCAAACTTCGTCAGCATCGTCGTGTACAGCCTCCGGGATCGCGCTTTGGCCGTCGTATTTTGTTTATCATCGCGATTTGGAGTCACTACCTTCTTGTAAGTCGATAGTCCGGCTCGTTTTTTGGCTCGATGCACGGTTGTAGACGATACACCCAGCTTATTTGCGGCATCTCGGAGAGATAGGTTAGGGTTTCGCTTGAAACTACCGGCAACTCTCTTTGTCGTCTCAGCGGCTTCCGGTTTTCGATTTCCCCCCGATCCAGACTTCCTGGCTGTCGACAAACGTTCCCCAAACACTTTAATTACATTTGTAACGGTTTATTTGGCAACTTTTAGCAATTTTGCCAACTTTGCATGCGAGTAGCTCGGATTTTCGCGATGCGCGAGCAAAATTTTGATACGCTGCTCTTCTTGCTTGGACGGCATTTTGACAACTAAAGAGTGAATTCCAAAATCAAAATAGAAGCAACATTCTACACACACACACCTTCAAAATGAGGGGTGTTCAGGTTTTTTAAATGCAAAATTGAAAGAAATACGTCAAGTTGATATTGACCAAATTTTGACCGTATCGCCCTTTAAGATGGAAAGCCATTCGATTCAATCCATTTGTAGAGCCAAATTGCGATGTTTTCGTGTATACGGAAGCTGCTTGAGAAAATTATTCTCCATTATCTTCTTAAGCAGCTTCCGTATACACGACAACATCGCAATTGGACAATACGAGTTGTAATCCAACGCGGGTTTCCGGGTTTTTGCAAAACTATAACTCGAACCTGCCTCCATTCATCCGGAACAATATTCCTTTCCAGAAACTGATTGAATAAGTTCAGCAAGCGCCTATTTACGACGCCTGGGAGGTTTTTCAACAAGTTAAACTTGTGAAGAGGAAGTAAGAACTCGAGCATCGAAAAGATTAAAGTTTATCTTCATACAATTTTGATACTACCGGAACTATCGATTCTAAAATTTCAGTTTTATGTTTAATATGAAAATTAGGTACCTATGGGTCACAACAAGTTGAAGCAACCTATTTATGACTGACATAATTCGAATAGCAGTTACAACCATCTATGTTCAACACGGATAAACTTGTCGTTAGACCTTGTAATTATTCACACACGTTACGGTTGGTAATAATCTCATAAGTAAAGCTTGTTTTAACTACACAGTCTATCTAGCCTATTGAACTTATTGATCATAAGAGAGTATGGTAAATGCTCTAATAGTTGCGGTCAAGTTGTTATCAACGTTAGTGTAGCATTAGTTTAGGTGACATACACAACCTTAATACACAACTATTGATATACACTAACTCTACTGACGTACCGCAACCACTCCTCATAAGAGAAGATAATTCAAAATGCTACATAGAATGAATAGTTTTCCTTACGTTTGTGGATAATATTGTAGAAGGTTTCATAAGTTATGCAATACAGAGACCATTTCCATTCTACTATTTGTAGAGTATGCTAGCAAGCACTGTTGTGTTTCGATCTGTACTAAAGGATCCCTCGAAAGATTTATAACGGCGCTTTAATAAATGAATGAGAGCGAGACCGGAGAGAATCTCTCAATATTAGATTCGCCCTAATGAAAAAAAAACCCGAGCAGTGTTGTCATATTTAATTTTTCAATGCCATTTTAGTTCTGTATTAATCATTTGATGTATGTACTACAATGAATTTAAGAAAGAGGATAGTATGACTGGCACTGTATAAAACTGTTCAGTTTTCTTATTATGTTTTTCAAACATAAAAAGACTAACCATGAGTTTTACTGCGGAACGCCAATCAGACGCAGACCCCCTGTGCTCGCGAAAAAGTCCGTACTGTACGGGTGAAATCGCACTCGAAAGCGCCTGAAAAGTGTTCTCCAGGCTAGCATAATTCGCGTACGTTGTGGAAGTGATATTTTCCGTCGCTAAAAAGTTTGTAAAAGTGGTGAAAAAATAGTGTTTTGCTTGGCTCTCAGCCTCCATTGGCAGTGAAGAAAAGTTGTCTTGCTGAATTTTTTTTTCGCTAAACCTCTCCCTCTCGCGCTGAGGTGATAGCGCTCTCTCTATGTCTGTCGGTTTCGTTTGCACTTTTTGGGAGAAGCGCAGTGGTGTTGGTGTGAGATTGGTGGATTGAATTTTTGTTTTTATTCGCCCACCCTGGATGAGATTCATCAAAACGTAAAGATATAGAGGTACGTGGTTGTGTGTGTGTTGGCAGTAGTTTGCATCGCATCTGCGGCAACAACAACACAACGGTATTATGTAGCGCGACGTCGGTGACAGTAGCACCTCGTCGCGCGTCACGTTGTTCTGCGTCGCGGATTACTAGTGTGCGTGTGCAATTGGTTCCGGTAAGCTGAAAATAGAAGTGTATTGCGTGTCGTGGGATCGCGCCGTGCTCGTGATTCATTTAAAAAAATGGCATACAATCAATTGCGCTGTTGTGTGTTGGTGATTCTCCCTCAAGCGAGCTCAGGTCCAAAGTGTCGTCGTTCGCGGGTATTGTGGGTGAAGATATGCTAGTATCTAGAACTAGATTTTAGAGAAAAATACCACAACCGTGCCAAAGTGAATTTTAATTCGGTGTTCAGGATTAGTTTGTAAATTAATCAGTGCAAGAAGAGTGTATTAGACACACTACCGGAAGGTTTCCGACACGTCGGCGACGGACGGGTTGATGTGGACGAGTGCCGACGGCAGCAGCTGCGGTCCAGCAACACTTGGCCATCTAGGATATCGAGGAGAGCTGGTTTGCAAAGCAACAAATAATTTATTTCTACCATATTTTGAAGATAATATCTAATATCCTGTTTAATTTCATTTTGTCTATTTCGTTTTGTTTTGTTTTTCGTTATGCTTGTCTCTTTTCAGTAACATTGGAGCGGCCCATTGCTTTTGGCGAACAGTGCTACATATTTTCAGCGTATCGTTAACCAAAACGAACCCTGCTGCTAACCTTTCCCAACTATCCAACATCCCAGTGATTTCTCGTGGAAGTGCAGAGGATTTCTCGGCTTCCTTCAAAGCGAGTATCATGTCAACACGTTCCTTCCGATTCCCTACTTGACCAGCATTTGGACACGGCCGGCGCCGGTATTGCTTTGTAATGGGTCACCAGTTTTTACACATTGAAGATGCATGTTAGTCCCAAACATCATCTGTTGGTTCTTTGTGCAAATACAGCTGATCTGGCAGTAACGGAATTGCATCCGTGGGCGGTCAATCATGCTCATGCTCATGCTCAAACATAAAAAGACTAACCATAAGTGTACTTATCAGAATAAAACGAAATATTTTCAAAAATTACTGTAAATTTATGAATTTAATGACAATCTACCAAATTGATGGTCTTTGCAATCAAGAGTTTTTATCGTAAAATGAAAAATAGCTAAGTGTTATTAAAATACTATATAATTTATGTAAGCTGTGATTAATGATAGGCATTTTTTAAGGCGTTCAGAGGAGATTTCATGGAATGATTTAATAATTTACGCTTCAAACATAGAAAAAAATAAATTAAAATTTTCAGAAGTATCAATAAATTTACAAAACTTATTAACAATTTCTTAAGCTTTTATTCGTTTTATGAAAACTAGTAATCAAAATTATTAAATATAAAAAAAAAACTTTAAATCTGTTTATTCTCATGAATCCCATAAAAATTCAGGAAACTCAGAGAATCAACAAGTGAAGATTTCGTTTGCTATGTAGTAGATACAATATTATTTGCAAAGAACTCTCAATGATTTCTACATACTTGAATAATTGAGAAATTAAAAACAGAGTACTGAAATTAAAAAAAAACTGCAGGATTTATCAGAAGATAAAACACAAAAGAATTTTAGTTTGAAAAAAATAGGTGAAATTTTTATAAGCATGGACGATTTTTTTCTTGAAGTGATACTGTAGAATCTTTGTGGATTTATAACCACTATTTTTTTGTGAATCAGGATTTTCATTAGTACCATGTGTCTTTCGACATTTATTGACAAGTTTGCCCTGAATTTTTCGAAATCTGTTGAATTCTAGGGGTAAATACCGAAATAAATTTATTCAATGTATTACTTTTTTTAATTACTAAATAGAAGCAAAGAAATGCGAAAAAGGTATACTAAATAAAAGTCAAAAGTTTAGTAATTATAAAAGTTTTCAAAAAGAAAATTCGTATCTTAGTTAAGTATTTAGCAAAGCTGGAAATTTAGTAAATGAGCTAAGCATAGAATGGTTCTAAATTTTAAAAAACTTCAAAAAAGTCTTCGACGAGGACTTCGAAACCGTGCTGAGAATTAAAAAAAAATAGTTTCAAGACGTAAGTATATTACATAATTTTAACGAACACCAGTACTCTAAGAATTTTCGATAAAGTATACATTTAAAAAAATGCCTATTTCGAATGGCGATGCAGAATAACTACAAAAGATAATTCAATGCAATGAAGTTTCCTTGAATCCAAAGTTTATTGAGCCTTCTACAATAATGGTACAACATTCAGCCGTGCGGCCGAACAGCAGTTGACCGAAACCTTAGCCATGACCGGTAAAAATATGGATTTCGGCTGCTCTTTCTTGGTTTAGAGTACATCTTTCATTTAAGGTTCGATCAAACATTTTCTAAAGGTCGCGCAGGACGTTGTACGTGTTGGTGGTCTTCAATTAAAAGTTTATCTTCAGTTGACTCATCTTCTCCAGTGATCTCTTGGCAGAATGGGCAGGGAACAGTCACATAAAGGCCTTCTCCGGGAACTTGGAATGGAAGATATATTTGACGTCAACGCTCACCTTCTTGGTGGGAGGACAATTCTCCAGAAAGTTTGTGACAGTAAAAACAGAAAAATTATCCTCTTAACTTTAATTTTAAGATAAATGATTTATAAAAGTATGCTCACTTTGCTCTCACATAAAATACTCCCCTATCATCTTTATGATTTTTTTTTGGTAAAATCCTCAATACAGACAAATACAGACATTTTGCAATGTTTCTTATAGACATTTTGAAAAACTATCTGGCATCACTGTAGTCACTGCAGGTTACTTTTCTCACTTCATCAAGTGACAAACATCACTTCGACTCTCAGAATAATCCTAATTATGTTTCGCTATACACAGCATGCATAAAGCATGACACAATTTTACCCTAAACAACAGTGTTCCCGTTTCACTTCCACAGAGATTGCAACATGCAACATGATCACACATTGTCAATTTTTACAACCACATTCATCAAAATCATTATAAGATGAAACACTATGCAAAGCCTCTTCAGTTTCTTGGTAAAATTTAACATCTCAGTTACATTAGAATCTTCAGACGACCTCGAACCACCAAGCTCACATAAATACACGGTTTAAAAAATACCACCAACGTGTTTTAGAACGAAGACTTGCCATGCTCCTCTACATCCAGGCATAATACTGTGATTGGCTTGGTAAAAAATAAACAAATGCTTTCAAAATAAACACCAATTGGCTTGTTCCACCTAGAAACGACATACATCTGTGGCGCAACGTACGGAACTAACGACAATTTTGTTACGCTATCATGTGATACGAAGCACGCTGCAAGGATCCAATCGTTACCAACGAGATAGGGCACGTGGAGTGAAAAAAAGTAATTTCCTTCAGGACGGTTGCCGTTTGCAGTAAAAATAGATTTTCTTTTCATTTGTCCTGTTCTGTAACACAGGGAACACAACCTTCTTTTCCTGTGGGTAAATGGCATAAAAGCTCACAGCATGGTGCAATGTACATAGTGGTGTGATGAGCGATCCATCACATTTTTGTTTGTACACACACGTTCTAGCATACATACACAACCCACTGCACCATTGATAAACGGTGTCATTTTCAATTTGGTGATTCCACAACTGAAACATTATACCTTAGAAAGCTGATGTTTGAACAAAATAATGTCAAATAAATAAATCAAAAATGAGAACTGCAGCTACTAAAAGAAATATCGGAACGAAGATCATGCCGAATCATCCAGTCTACCGATGCAGTCTTGCAAGCTTTTACATCGTTGTTGGAGTCAGTCACGAAAAACAAACACCCATGCTTTAAGCTTTAAATAGAACAAGTGAAAGTAAACAGAATGACACGGTGGCTTGTGTTCTATAGTCTGCAAGCAAATACGCTATTTTACACCCGTGATTATGCTCAAACTACTGAGAAGCTTTACTACGAATGCGGAGGACACTATGCGCGTGATGCCGGTAGCTATGCATTAGCATATTCATAAATTATTGATTCCTTTGCTATTCAACGCTCGATAGGAGAAGTCTATGCACATGACGGCGAAGAGAGAACTGGCCCAGAGGGAAAAAGAATGATTTACCACATGAAAACTCATTCAAAAAAGCTGTTAGCATACTTTCATTCAGGTTTGGATATTACACCCGTTTGCTGGATGCCGGCAAGAAGAGCTGGAATCCTAGTTGCATAATAATAAGCTATTCCAAGCAAGTGCTCTTCCAGATGTATACTTGTGCTAGGCGCGTAACCGAGACAGGGGGTGATAAGCACCCTATAAGTCTACAAACCTGATATTCGCTAAAGTTACTGCTGCGATAGACGTCACCACCGTCGCCATTCTCGAACAGCCGGTCCACGCTTGAGGTCATCATTTTGCCGCTCGTAGGCTTTATACCGGTCAAGTGGAAACTGGCAAAACTTGAACGAGACATGGGAAACGATTCGTTCGTTGCTTTAGGATCTGTAACGGGAACAGGGAAAAATAGTTATCATTGGCTATAGAGTCCTACTGACCTTTTAGGTTGCTTGTGGCAAAAAAATGCCATTAATGAACTGAAATTGAGAGCCACATTCGGTACTCACTGAGACAGGTTGATACGGCGTCCAGTGAGGGGAGCAGCGACCGGGTCATGATGTCCGCTGCACTACGGGGCCGCGTAAATGGCATCACAGAATGGGGGAACGTTTTCGGTTTGATCGGAGTTATGAGCATATGTTCAGTCCATGAGGTTTCGAGTGAAGGTTTTTCCAGTCTTTCCACGTCCACGTTGAGAGTTTTCTGCTCAAATGGTACCGAGAATGTTTCGGCTGGAATGCTCTGCAACCAACTGAGCAACGATAGGTCCGAGTCTGTGAAACCTGTTGAGTTGGGAAACGGAGAATAATTATTACATTACAAATTTACTGAAATTTTTTACGATGATCCCATCACTTTTTCATAAATGTTAAAAAGTTCGATATAAGCTGCCAGCTGAAACATGGAGACGCTGGTTGGCGTAGCCTGAGCAATGTTGACATTTTGACAATAGCGAAGTGAGGGGGTGCGACTTGTAAATTATATCATATAGTTTTCCATTCTCATATCAATTAATAATTTCAGAACGCTTTGCACCATCTTAGTTAGCGCTCAACTTCCGAGCCGATCAGTCGAAGTTTTCGAACGAGCAAATTTCGGAAGTCGTTCACAGACTATCAGTACGTTTTTCGGTTGTTTTATTCTACCGTATCAAGTATCGCGTTCGCGTTCATACTCCGTTATGCCGGGCCGCGAAAATACGTTTCGCGTCGACTATTCGCAATTTCCAAAGCTCCTCTCCCATGACGAGATTCACAAGTTCATCCGAAACGAACTCGGTCTTACGCGCGAAAATGTGCTTCTACTTCAGCCTAGCAGGCGGCTTGGATGTACATTCGTGAAGGTCAACAACCTGGAACTTGCGGAGAAGATCGTGGAGCAGCACGATGGCAAACACGATTTCGTGTTTGATGGAAAATCCTACAAGCTTCGGATTACGATGGAGGACGGTGCAGTTGAGGTGAAGCTACTTGAACTACCCGAGAGCATTACCAACGACCAGACTGCTGCTTTCCTCGCCGACTACGGAGAAGTTCTCAGTGTTCGTGACTTACTGTGGGATGACCGTTACAGTGATTTTAGCGGTATTACCACTGGTGTTCGTGTTGCTCGAATGGTAGTGACGAAGAACATTCCATCTCTCGTGACCATCGAGGGCGAGGAAACTGCGGTGGGATACAAGGGGCAGCGGCAAACTTGCTTGCACTGCCACGAGTTTGCACACATCGGCATCCCATGTGTGCAAAACAAAAAACTGCTGGTGCAGAAGCTCGCAGCAGATCAATCATACGCTAACGTAACGAAGGGAAATACGTCAAAACCTCAACCGATCAAGCCCCGATTGGATTCACGCAAACCGTCATCGAGCTCGACTACCCAGACGACGAAAGGACCGTCTGTTACTCGGCAACAATGCCCGAAGCCAATTCTCCTTGGTGAGACACAAGCTGTAGCAGCACAACAGAAAATCACGATGCCGCCCCCGCAGCACAAACGAAACCCTCCGCAATGCAAGCGGTCATCCAACTCTCGCCTGTTTCTATCCCAACCGGCACCATGGTATCCCAACGCAAAACCGATGGCGACGAAACAGATAACTCACAATCATCTCTTGCCTCGAACAGCAGCCGACGCTCGCGTAGACAGCCACCGGGCAAGAAAATGCGAACCTCCGAAGAACATACTACCACCACCAGCGTTCTCGACGATGAAATGCAGCAATAATGGAGTACATCAGCTGTAATATCGGTACCATCAATATAAATAACATCACCAACCAAACCAAGCTAAACGCCCTTCGCACGTTTGTTCGTACAATGGAGCTCGATATTGTCTTTCTGCAGGAGGTTGAAAATGATCAGCTTTTCTTGCCCGGCTATAACATTGTCTGCAATGTCGACCATGCGAGGAGAGGAACAGCAATTGCTCTAAAGAACACATTAAATTCTCCCATGTAGAGAAGAGCCTGGACGGGAGATTGGTCGCCCTGCGTGTACAAAGTACTACGTTATGTAATGTGTATGCTCCATCAGGTTCTCTTCTTCGTGCCGACCGAGAGCGGTTTTTCAACAACACGATCGCCTATTATCTTCGGCACCGCACCGATCACATTATCTTCGGAGGCGATTTCAACTGCGTGATTCGTCCGTGCGATGCGACTGGACAAAACTCGAGTCCCGCTCTGCGAGCCACCATTCAACAGCTACACTTACATGACGTGTGGCAACAGCTTCATCCACGAGAAATTGAATACACGTACATCACACACAACTCCTCGTCCAGGCTTGATCGGCTCTATGTTAGCGATGGTCTTCGAGAACAGCTGAGATCAACAGCTGTCCATGTGTGCTGCTTTTCAGACCACAAAGCCGTCTCCGTGAGAATTTGCATTCCTCTCCCTGATAGAACATATGGTCGTGGTTTCTGGTCCCTCCGTCCCCACCTCTAACTGCAGAAAACATCGAAGAGTTCCAATTACGGTGGCAGTATTGGACTCGTCAACGCCGAAATTATCCATCGTGGATGGAATGGTGGCTGTCGTACGCAAAACCTAAAATAAAATCATTTTTCCGGTGGAAATCCAAAATTGTTTTCGATAATTTCAACTACGAACAGCAACGCCTCTACGAGCTACTACGGCAGGCGTACGACGGCTACCAAAACAACCGTAGCATGCTCACCACCATCAATCGGATAAAAGCCGAGATGCTCTCACATCAACGACGCTTCTCCGAAATCTTCGTTCGAATCAACGAAACCTTTATTGCCGGTGAAACGTTGTCGACCTACCAGCTGGGCGAGCGAAACCGCCGAAGAACTACCATCGAACAACTGCGAAACGAGAGAGACGAGATCATCGATGATTCTGCTGCAAGACAGGATCATATGCTACAATATTTCACCGATCTATACACACGCGGACATGTGGACGAAGAAGAAGATAACGGCCCCTTTCAGTGCGAGAGAGTCATCCCGGAGCAGGATGGAATAAACGAAGCCTGTATGAATGAAATCACTACGACAGAAATATTTTCTGCTATCCGTTCAAGCGCATCGAGAAAATCACCCGGCCCCGACGGTCTGCCGAAAGAGTTTTATCGACGTACATTCGATACGATACATCGTGAACTAAACCTCATCTTGAATGAGGCAATCAGTTCCAACTTCCCAACCCAGTTCGTCGATGGAGTGATCGTGTTGGTGAAGAAACGAGGTGCGGGGGACACCGCACGCTCCTACAGGCCAATTAGTCTAGTCAATTTTGACTATAAAATTCTTTCGCGTGTGCTAAAACAGTGACTAGAAAATGTACGCCGTGCCAATGGTGTTTTGACTGACTCGCAAAAATGTTCAAATTCTGAACGCAACATCTTTCAGGCAACGTTAGCGGTGAAAGACAGAATTGCTCAGATGAAAGCGAACAATCAAAAAGGCAAACTTGTCTCTTTCGATCTCGACCATGCTTTCGATCGTGTAGACCAACGCTTTTTGTTTACTACGATGCGAGCCATGGGATTCAATGCAGCTTTTGTGGATCTACTTTCTCGCATATCGACAGCTTCTTCATCTCGCCTGCTGATCAACGGACACCTCTCTGCACCCTTCGAAATTCAACGTTCGGTTCGTCAAGGGGACCTCTCTCGATGCACCTCTTTGTTCTTTATCTGCACCCACTTTTGCGACGCTTAGAACAAGTGTGTGGTGGAGATCTAATCGTCGCATACGCAGATGATATCAGTGCCATCGTCACCAGCGTCGATAAGATCAATGCAATGCGCGATTTGTTTCGACGGTTTGAACGAATATCAGGAGCACGTTTGAACGAATTTAAAACAACGGCAATCGACGTCGGCCTCACAAATAACCCTTTAACGATACCGTGGCTTCGGACGGAAAACACCATTAAAATACTTGGAGTGATTTTCGCAAACTCGATACGATTAATGGTCATGTTAAATTGGGACCTACTTGTCACTAGTTTCGCTCGGCTAATTTGGCTACACTCGCTACGTAGCTTATCTCTACATCAAAAGGTAACGTTGCTAAATACCTTCATATCATCCAAAATGTGGTACATGGCAGCCAATCTTAAACCAACGGCTGCACACGTGGCGAAGCTAACGGCTACGATGAGAAACTACCTATTCCGTGGTGCATGTGCTACCATCCCGATGGAGCAGCTTGCGCGTAGAAGGGAGGACGGTGGTCTCAACTTACAACTACCAGCGATAAAGTGTAAGGCGTTATTGATCAATCGGCACTTGCACGAATTTATCTCCCTTCCCTTTTATAGTTCCTTCCTCAATCAACCAAACTCCACAAATCCAAATATCCCTGCAGATCTTTCCTGCCTAAAGCTTATAGCAAGCAATATACCATCCTTTCCCTTTCAAATCCGACAACACCCTTCCGCCGATATCATCCATCGTTTCTTTGTCGAACGTACAGCCAGACCGAAAGTCGAAACAGCTAATCCTGGAATCAATTGGCCCCGTGTGGTGAAGAATATAGCCGCTCGAGATTTGTTGCCTTCCCAGCGCAGCTCTCTCTACACATGGACAAATCAAAAATTCTCACATCGGCGACTGATGTTTGTCATGAGGAGAACGGATGGAGAAAATTGTCTACACTGTAATGTCTGTGTTGAATCCATACAGCACAAGTTTTTCGACTGCCACAGAGTACGAGACGCTTACGCTCTGCTACAACAAAAGCTGCTAGCAGTAACTGGCAGAAACTCTATTTGTGTCGATGGTCTTCTCCGTCCCTCACTGGAGGGAATAGCAGCGAATAGGAGAACACAAATAATGAGAATATTGTTTACGTATATCACCTTCATTGATAGATGTAATGGTAGGATAGATATAGATGAACTGAAATTTAATTTTGAAGTCGAGGTTTAAACAATTATGTGAATAATTTTTACCAAACAAAAAACGACAAATAAACGTACTTTTAATAAAAAAAAAAAAAAATCTTTGTATTCCAAAACCATTTATCTCAAGAGCCTGGAGCAACATGACATGGATGAAAGGCTCAATTTGTTTTTCGGCAATTCAGTATAACAGTATTTAGAAGTATCTAGGTAGTGCCTTGACTACAAGAAGCTACAACGGAATCTGTGGTAGGCTTTTGCACTAATCACTGAATGTATTTTTTATTTCCGGTTTGCGAATGGACATTTTACTACTACTGAGCTGATCTGATTCGTGCAGCGCTGTGTGCCATTTGGCTAGTGTCTGATTATACAGTTCAATTTTAGACATTACAGTCTCATTATTCACAACATCATTATATTTGATGATATTGTTTTATTGATTTTGCTTCATAGATTTTTTTATTGACATATAAGGGGGCGAGGTGCCAGGTCACCAGTTTGAGTACAGGAACTCAAACCTTACATAATACGTCAGGGGATTGTCGAATGGGCTACGCAACGTTTCTTCCCATGGGGGATTTGAATTTTGCGGGATATACTATTAGTTCACACTAGAAGTGTACAATGATATTGCATCACTACCCACAGGATTGTGGAGGGGGATAATTGTTGGCATGCAAGGCTGTAGGGAGAAGAGTATACATCAGCCATTTGCAAATATAATCTATTACCTTGTGATTAATTGTCAACGATATCTTCCAAAATACCTGTTTTGCTTGATATTACTATAATTCAGAGCTTGTTCTCTCGATAGATATTTTCGCATATGCAAGAGAGAGAATAATGAATTATCGGCGAACTCGGCGAGATGAAAATGTCAACGGTTCGCACTCATCGAAAACCTGCTTGAAAAAGATCATGGTTTTAACCCACCTGAGTGAGAATTTTGATCTCTGATTTAACGTTATTTATTTTTGGAAGTTGAAAGTAACTTAATAACAAAAGAACAAATTGATTCATACATCGAACTCCTATAATTCCGAATATTATGAATAATGGATCATGAGATGAATAATGGAACATTCTCCCCTATGTGATAATGCTTTCCAAAAGTGCGCTGGGTTGTGATAATAAACTATGCAGGTTTTTCAACTGCGTTTATATGATCAAGTGCAACATTCCAACTATTCGCAAATCCTGTACTTGACCATCGATCACTATCTCAGTATAACAATGTTTATCGAAAGAATGTACTGGTGGATTTTCAGAAGCATTTTTGGGTTGCATTACCTTTGATCTGGCAACACTAGTGTGCTTCTTTCCAAAATGGTAAAGAACCAGACAAGCCCTGGGACCTGAGAGTTGAACTTAAACTACCTCAAGGTTTTGCCAGAGCCCAGGGGATTTTGCTTCATAGATTATTTAAACATTGCTTTTTGTTTTTTATGTCCATTTGACTTTAATTATCGTTCAATTGAATCTTCCTTGTTTTCGTAACTCAGGAGCAATAACTATTAGGCCAGCAAAATTAAAAGTGAATTGCTGTTATGAAATCAGCAGCAGCAAATAGTTACCAAGGCAACAGTAAATTGAAATGTATAAATATTAGTTTTGTAAAATTTCATTAGAACTAACAATCATTTTTAGGATACATCAAATCAAGATTTTGATGAACAGCTGCTATCGCCGAAAAGGAAAAAATTGTGATTAACCGCAGAACCACAGACCTCTAACGCTTTAACACTTTACAGCATTTCGTGCATTTAAGGACACCCGTAGATCATATATAATAGATACAAATGCTTGTAGTATTTTTTATTTACATAAATATATACACTATTATATAAATATTTCATGGGAAAGGGAGGGACCACCAAAGCACCCAATTGAAGCACTCTGGTTGTGGAGAGTAGGAATGCTAACTCCCCATTACTAACAGTTTGTGAATAGAGGGTGGGCTCTTCTCCCCGCCCATTGGGGCATCCTCATGTTAGATGGCTTGCTCTTTTGACCAATTTTTCAATCTTGTTGTTGGAAGGAGATTCTTTATATCCTTGTGGATACGTATAAGTGATGTTGCCTATCGATCCACCCAACCCCTTTTTAGCCCTTCATGCAATGGCATGATTAGGATAATCAGTAGTTATTGAAGCTTGATCAAGTCTAACAGCGAGGAGAGCCCATTGCTGTCTGACTTAGTTTCCGTGCTACAATGGGTGGTAGTACATATCATACATCATACTTACCATAAAGGGTGTTTCGATCACAATTTGGTCGACTCAAACTTGACGCATTTCCTTGCATCATGCATTAAAATTTTGAACTTATTTTGAAGATGTGTGCGTGTAGCATCATGCCTCTATTTTGATTTCGAGATTAGCACTTCAGTTATCAAAAAGTCGTCGAAGGAAGAGAAGCAACGCATCAAAATTTTGCACGTGTATGGCGAAAATCGAAACTACTCTCACGCCAAGTTGGCGAAATCGTTGAATGTGGCTAAATCAACCGTTATAAATGTATTAAATGTGGTGTGGCAGGCCATCTGCACCTGTAGCTTGAAGAGCAACGTCTACATTGCGACCGGAACCGTCAACCAGGAAATTTATGTGCCTAGAAAAACGTTTACTGTCTTTTCTGTAGCGACACAATTGTTCCATCCCAACACGCCACAGCGCCGCCCAATCGAACAATATTGGGCAATCGTCAAGCGGAACACTAAGAAGACTCAAAAAGCTGTTGTGAGCGAGAAACAGTTCAAGGCAAACTGGCGTTCTGCGGCGGTGGATAAGGAGACTGTACAAAATCTTAAGGCAGGTATTAAACGAAAGACCCGGCAATTCACATTCGGTGAAAAGGAAGCTTAGCTGAATATTTCTCCCGTAATCTGTATTAACTGAACTTGAAAAAGAAAAAGAATTTGACTTATTATTAGGAACTTTGATCAACTCACACACATTACTGTTTGACCAAATTTTGATCGGAACATCCTGTATTCGAACTTGCCCATTGCGTCCCCTTTACGTTCTGCATGGTGATTTTTTTATCTGGGATTTGTCCACCGATCGTATCGACCGATGTGTATCGATGTGTATCGACCGATACAGCGATTTCAGCGATTTTCTAATTTTTTTTATTGCATCCGAATAGTACTCCATCGGAAGTCGATCTCTTCAGGTTTGGGAACAATTAGAAGCCACTGGGAGTCAAGTCTGACGAATAAGGTGGATGGGGATCCAAATGATACCGAATTTCATTCAAATTTGCTTGAGCAATTGAGGATCAATGAGCAGGCGCATTGTACTGATGATAACACTTTGTCTCTGCAAATGAGGCCATTTTATCGGGACTTCATCCTTCAAACGATCCAATAACGCTGCATAGTATGCGCCTGCTATGGTTTTACCTTTTGCAATATAGTCGATGAATATAGTCTATATAGTCGATGAACCTTGCGCATCCCAAAACACAGGGGTCATAACATTTCTCGCCGATTGTTGCATTTTCGGGCGCTTCGGAGCACTTTCGCCCGGTGAAACCCACTGGTTTGCCTGCTGCGATGACTCCGGTGTGTAGCAATGGTTCCAAGTTTCATCCATGGTTATGAATCGGCGCACAAACTCCTTCGGATTGCGTGTAAACTTGCTCAAATTCTCCTGAGAGGTTGTAACATGAATGCGTTTTTGGTCCATTGTGAGCCAACGCGGCACCCATCGCGCGCAGAGCTTCTTCATACCCAAAACGGAAGGCATGATGTTGCCAACTCGTTCCATTAAAATGCCTAAAGCCTAAGCTAGCTCTCTCAATTTCACTTTTGGATCCCCCGATACTATATCATGGATTTTATCGACGTTCTCAGTTGTAGTGACCTCATTTGGGCGTCCAGGCCACAACGAAAATCAGCAAACCACTTATGAATCGTTTGAATCGACGGAGCAGAGTCTGGAAAATACTTATCCAGCTTGGCTTTGGTTTCGGCAGCCGTTTTCTTGCGTAGAAAATAGTATTTAATCAAAAATGGTTCGCATTGGCGATTACCAACGCCATCTGTAGGAAACTAAAGAGACTTTTCAGGCAATCTAGTACCTAGGTTCTTAAACATTATTCTTTTTTTAGAGAGCGAGGAATGGCGCTATAACCATATGCCCTATGGGGCAAGGGCCATAGTTAATGCTTCGGTCCCAACCATTTGAAGAGAAATGGAGCATCACTTAACCTTCTTAGACTAGATGCTCTCAACGACCATTTTTCACCAAACAGGATATTTCCACTTTCCTTTGATATCTACTGAAGGTTACGTGGGTTTCCCGTGTCTTCTTAGGGTGGATATCAAATCCTCCCGAAATCCAACGGTTGCATGGACGTGGCCAGGTGAGCGATTGAGGAGTGTCTTCGTGGAGATTATTGCGTGAAGAAACGTATCAGTATCTGTATACGTTCATGGTGACATGCAAAGTCTTCAACGAATTATCCCTCATCTTTGCTCCATCCACGAGGCGTGCAAACGTCAATGCTAATGCTAATGACGAAAGAAAATGAACCCTACAGGATAAGAATGAGCTATTTTTTACCACTACAATGGGCTTGATGAACCCTTTTTTCAAATAAATTTGATAACCAAATCTTGGACCTTTTTTATGGTAACTAGACCTAAATCCATAAGATCAAAACTGGCATCAAAAATCATTTTTATTTGCATTATCAGCAGCAGAATTTGCGAATTGTCATTTGATGTTCCTTTATATATTTTTAAATCATAACATGTTAGCCTTCATCTTGAGCTTTTAAGGTTTTGTAAATTTAAGAACAGACGCAAACTTCCTTTTACCGGACCGCGCCTTTTATGTGCATCCATGAAAGCTTAAATTTACATGATTATTTTCAAGATTATTTAACGATAAACATTAAATCAGTTTAATTACTTGAAAAACTGTATAAAAAAATGATGCAAGTGATTTTAACTATTCATTGCGAAATTCGTTAGAGTCCTATACAACGGAAAAATAATTATTGATCATTTTAAAGTTGCTTTAAACATACATTTCTTTAATTCAGAGAAGTAAATAGTAATGTTCCAATATAGGAAAAGACAGATCAAGTAAAAGAAAAAATATTCAACCTACCAGAATTTGAAACCGACTGTTCTAATAAATCATACTCACTAACGCACTCGAAGTTCGACGCAAAATGCAAGTTTCTTGTTCACTATAGTCAAACGTGGGTAGTTGTGTCGTGAATGAAAAATAAGCCCAACCTCATTGTATAACCTCGTCCGTTTCAGATGGTGAATGTAAATGCATTCATGACGGCATTAAATTTACGTGGTTGCATGCGTGTTGTTGCTTTAGTAATTGACGAATAGCTAATTCATCTTACATAAATTCATTAAAGAAATATTTTTCGCCACACAGTAAGAGAAGATCATACAAACTTAAATGAACATATTCGTGGTGACTACCTAAGCCTTGTCTAGATTGCGCTTCTCAAAATAATTCTTCATTGTCTTGGAAATATTGAATGAAAAGATATTATGAATTAATCAATTAAGAATTTTCATTTTCATTTGTACTCTATAACGTAAAAACAATAAACTTGAATACATGTCTGAGATTTAATATGGCGTGGAAAATGTTGAAAAAAAAATATTTTGTTAACTACCACTCTTCCATTGTTCATGAGAACAATTTTTGCGCCCAAGGAAAATGCCTTATAGATTAAATTTTAGAGGTTATGAATTTTAATCAGAGCTTTATTTTTCTGTTTCTTCTTTTTTGATTTTCCACCAGTATGCATTGCTGAATAACGTTGCAACATTGGTTTAGCTCTTATCACTCGCTCCTTCTTTTGCTTGATTGTAAGATCCGTGACTGTTTGGATCTAGCTTGGCTCGATCTTAAACTTTTTTTTGGATTCGTCGGATATTGCGAGCTGATATAGGAAGATCTTCAGACAGTTGAATATTTCTTTGCAAACGCTTCTTCACCTTCTATACAATGGTAGGTGTATAGGGTGGCGCAAGATGTCTAAGCGCTATTTGTAAATATTACTACGAGCATGGATTTTACGTAAATTAAGTTTTAATGTTCTCTACAATATTCATCTACAGTTCAACGTGAAACTAGCGAGATCCTTTTGATTGTAGGCCAAAGAGCGGACTTTTGATCTTACACTGCTCGTTAGCTTCAGCACAGACTGTTTACCAATGATTTTTGATACTTTTTAACAGTCTTTTTCAAATGTTTTGATGGAATCCGTTGACTTAATATGTTTGCGCAAATATGCCTATGTCAGAGCCCAAAAAGTTTCAATCTTGCCTGGGGACAGTTTGCCGGATTCATCTCCTTGGGTACGAATTCGACTTCGATGGCTTTGTACGAGGCTACCGTGTCCTTCGCGTAATGCACTGATGCCAAAACACTACTGGATTATTATGTTTCCGGATCATGAGGAGCAGGCGCCGCTCCAACCATTCCCGAACGTAAACATCATCAGTCATCGTATCGGTTGTTGAAATTTGAAAGCATTTCACGCTCACCAATTGCTTGCCATATCATTGCTTTTTAACCGTATTTTTTGGTAAAAATTGACATATCGGCATCGTCAACAGTTTGACCAACACGAACCGTGCAGAACTGGTTACCCGGAAGCGTCTTATGATCAAATTTCAAGTAGGATTCATCATTCATAATTACGCATGCTGATTTTCGACAGAGTTGTATAATTTACGGCCCCTTGGTTTGTCAGATGCGGCTGATTTTTTATTTTGTTTTGACTTCTTCTGTTTCTTGAAAGTCCTTTGTTCATTTCGTGTCTTTGCTCGGTCGACATTTCTCTTCGAAGTTCCCACCTTTGTAGCCACATCTCGAGCGGAATTGCTTTTTTACGGGCGAAATCGTGCTTAGACTTTCTAGGACACCCTATAGTTGCTGTGGCTTGACGTCCACCACCATTCCATTTTTTTAATAGAACCGGTCACCAGTTTCCTTTTTATTGTACAATTCACAAAACTTCTGCACACGCTCAAACTAGCTTGCTCTGGAACGATGTCCTTCTCTGCCTTTTTCCTGCTTCGAACAAAGCGATTACTGTAACTCAGAACTATTGGAAGGATTGGCAGATTTTGGTACGATACTAACCACATTGGCATCATACCACTCCATCACGGTTTTAGCATAGTTACACGATGCCACAGCAGGCCATGACTTTTAACGAGGTTTCAAAGGTAATTTTTAATAATGATTAAGTACCGATGTGGACCAAGCTATACTAACAGTAGGAATTTTTTAAGGACCACATAAAAAATGTGTTAGAGGTTAACTTTATAGGAAAAAATAACTACGCTTAACAGGCCGCTTTAAACCGATTGACCACAAGAAAGGATGCTTTTAGGGATCAACAACAAAAATTGATGGTGGTTTCCGTCATTAATAAAATCAACAATCATTGAAACTATGCTTAATAGACACATTAAAGCGATTTAAACCAACAGTAAGGAAGCTGTTAAGCCCTAACGTATTTCTTCATTGTGAAAACAAGGTAATTTTAAAAAACGAGCTTAATTTAATCCTATTTACGCCAACAGCAAGGATGCTGTTGAGGCCACTTATCAAGTGTGTTAGTGGTTTACTTTAATGAGAAATCAAACAAATGTTTAAATTTCGCTTAATACTTTGAACCAATTTAGAGTTCAGGCTTGTTATAATCCTGTTTAGCCTCCAACTTGAGACATAAGAAGTACGATCGAGAACCTAAGAGGAGAAAAACATCAGCTGTTTCATTGCTTCGGTAAGCGCAGTTAGGGCTTCATACTGAGAAGACCTGCTAATTTACAGGTTACATTTTAATTCCTTTTGAGATTTAATAAACTTCTTTTGAGACCGAACAGCTTTTTATTGAACTATTTAGCTTCACTTTTGCATTAAAAATAATGGACAAAATTGACGATTTTTCATGGGTTTACCTTCACCCGCACTGACGAAACTACCCATGCAGCATCAATCATAGTAATCCATTAGTCAGCAGATAAAATTTGACAGATCTATCAGTCGAACTCTAACCGTGATGGAAAAAACAGTGAAGCAACTCCGTTCAAAGAAAGGCACATCGTGCGGCACTTTGTGGACGCCGAATACGCCCTTTCCGGCATCTACAACATCTTGGCACTATTAGAAAACAATCAGAGCATCGAAAGAAAGCCCAGTTTCGGATGGCCGACAAGAAGCGACAAAGAATGCTGAAGAGGAAGAGCAATTGAAAAGTGGCGATATCGTTGCGTGCGCGTGGCCGGGAGGCCGTTCAACCGACCAAAAAGTGAAAAAGTACCTGGCGAACATGAACATACATGGTCAATTCGATTGAATCGCGACGTGATGATGGTGACGGATGACGAGACCTATCTCACCCTGGATGACAAACAAAGACTGGCAGGAAACTTCGTAATTTACCTTCCCCACGAAGGAAGGGAGCTCCGTGGTGAAGTTCATTTCACACACCAAGTTCCCCAAGAAGGTCCTGCTGTGGCTGACAATCAGCAAGAAGGGATGTGAATGCCGCTCTTCTTTCGCTCCGGACTGGCCGTGAACGGGCAAATTTATAGTACGCTATGCTTGCCGGTTGTGTCGTTCATCGAGAAATACCATAAGGGCGAGGACGCAGTATTCGAGCTGGACCTGGCGTCGGCCCACTACTTGAAGCGATCGTTGGAGGAGATGGAGCGGCTGAAAATCGATGTGGTACCCAAGTCGGTGAACCCGTCCAACGTCCCCCAGCTGCGTCCCATCGAGATTTTCTGGGCCAACCTAAAGCGTAACATCTACTCCAACAATTTTGTCGTCAGTAGTCTGGGTTCAATCCCAGTCGACGTCGGTGGTTTTTCTGAGGCGAAAAAATCTGGCCACATCTTCCTTCGGAAGGGAAGTAAAGCCGTTGGTCCCGGCTCATAAGCTCATGAGTCCATATGTAGGGTCCTGGTGGAGGAGTCGTCTCCCTGGCGTCAGTGATTGTCACCATGTGAGGAAATAGGCCAACGGAAAATAAAAAATAAATAAATAAATAAAAAAAATGCCGCGAAAACTGAGGAGGAATTGATAAATAAAACCAAGAAACAACTCAAAAACATGCCTACACGCATGTTTTCGTCCGCCATGGCGAAGGTTCGGGTTAATTGCCGGAAGGCCGCTCGCAAGGGCGTAGAGTTTTTTGCAAGTAGGTAAGCTTAAATAATTATCTTCCATGGGAAATTTATCAAAAGCAATTATCTGTCTTAGCTTTTTTTATCACCTCCGAAAAAAGTCCATTTTTTAAATGCAAACGTTAAATCGTCAATGAGTGATTTTTAATTATTGTTTAATCACATTATTTTTCAAGCTTTTGAATAATCTTAAGGAAGAATAATACCATAATAGCATACACATTTCATCGACTAATCATAACATAACCAGCAACTGATCATCATTGGAAACTTACCTATCGATCCATCCAGCACCCTCGAGAAGTTGATTTTCTGCGAGGCGGTATCTGCCGCTCCAGTTGCCTTAACCTGACAATACGTTACACACGATTCATACAAAATACCCTTAATTAACAACTGAACAAGGCGATCATTTTTGGCAAACAATGACTGCGATGGACCGGCTTTCTTATCACCGGGCAGGAATTTTTCTACCAGTGGAAAAATCTCTCGAAAGCATTGCACTCGGGCTTTGCTTGGATTCCAATCACGATACTGCATGTGATCGCCAAGCTTCGGTAGTGTCAATAACAGACACAGTGCTGAGTATTCTTCTTTGGTGGGGCAGAGTTTTTCCAGCTCACCGAGCACCTGGACCACCTCCTCGACTGCTCCTTCTACGTTGTTGATAAGAGGCGGTCCCCCTAGTCCACCAGCTTCCGACTTAATACATAACAGTTCTATGTACTTATGTCGAAGGATGGTGTACCTGAACTGCTTCATGTCAAAGTTCTGCAGCGCTTCCAATGGCTGAATGAACTCCACCACATCATCCCACTGGCCATCGAGAATAAGTTGCCGCAGAAATAGCACATCGTCCGAATACTGACCATTTATGACACCCGTTTCTCTCTCTATCGATAACTGAGAAATGTGCAACTCTCGATTGTTTAGGAATTCCAAAGCTAACCGAACAATGTCCTCCTCTCGAAGCGACAGTCTTGCCGGTGACATTTTCTCACATTAATAACAGTGCTGGTAGCTAGCAGCCAGTTTGTCGAAGTTCTGCCGACCTGAAATATGAGAGAGAAAAGAAAAAAACAAATTACGTTAACAAACACTCGTAAAATTAGATTGCATCACAGAAATAGTAAGTTGTTTTATCGCTGCCTCTTGAGGCACGAAACGGTTTATATTCAGTTACTCAACTTGCACTTCTTGGCAAGGCATGATTTGAAGAGTCTCCTCTATAACCCACTTTTCATTCCATATTTGATAAGGAACCATTACCCAGCATCCACAGTGCCTTGTATAGATTCTCTATTTACAGCTTTCCTTTTTACCTTGCGGATAGCCGTGAAGGCCAGTCGATTGAACTTCACTTTCGATTTTTCCGTACAATCGATACAAGTATACAGCAAAAATATTTGAATATGTATTCGTCAAGTACCATCTTCACCGGGCGGTCGGTGTTTGGAAGCAATGGGTTCATCCGCTATACAACCATTACCGTATGCAATCACAGTGAAATGGAAAGCATTAGCTACCTCAATAGTATCATCAGCTGGAGTGGTCATCAATATTCATGCTCCACGTGCTGGCACCTCCCCGACCGTGATAATTATAACAAATGATGATGAAAAGAAAAGCATGAAACGATCCAACTGTTGGAATGTCTTACTGTCGGATCAATTCAAAATTAAGGAATCTACAAAGCCCTAACCGTTCATTTCTACGTGCCGTCTGCAGTGATGTTGCTAACCAAGAGAATTAAACAAGGGGATATAGCACTAACTCGTTTCTTCAAACAAAGAGGACAGATCGATAAATTCTTTCCTGAGCAGTTTTCCAAAGGAATTTTATACACTTGTAGGTTTTACCTCTTATAAGGGAAAAATTATCGTCGTACGGAACGTCGACATAAATTGATTACACACCCCTCCACTCCGCGTGAGGGAAGGGGAGCATAGAGATATAGTGAATTAAAGTGCTCACTTACGTAGTAATTGAATTGGTCGTGTCTCACAAATTATTCAGCAATTGTAGAAATTGGTCTTTATCATTTCAAATTATTGGGGAAATGCGGTTCATTCGGTGGTGTTATTACAAATAGTTTATATGGGACATACGCTTCAATAGATGCGATACTTTAGGAGCATTAACATATGCAGCCTCCATGCATAACTTTTGGTACACTAACGCTTTGAAAATACCGCAATTATTGGAGTGTTTACGTCGAAGCGAATATTTTTCAAAACATGCTGAGTTGAAGAAAACTACTGAAAACACAAGCTTATATCAAACTTATTGTACAATAGTATAGCGTTGCATAACATTGCATTGACGTTTTCACACCTCGTGGATGGAGCTATGATTAAGTAAAGTATTTCACCTTGAAATGGGCCTACTGTATGTAAAATAAGTATATCCACCCCGGCTTCAAATTTACAATTTTCCTGTTATCGATTCAAATATTAGTTGATTAAATGAGTGTTGTTATGCGTTTGGTTTCCACTATATAGTACCTATCATTATACCATTTAATATACTTGTATTGATCTTGTTCTCGAAAATCTATGCCAAGATCAACAGAAAAGGGAAGTAAAACATGCAGAATAAGTGTATCCACCCAAACATGCTTAGTACCATTTTGCCGTGTATTAAGCGGTTCCTGTCACTTTTTTAAATGTAAACATTGCATACAGTTATCCTTTCGTAGTGTAGAAGCTTTCGTGATTCAAATTTGAATTCTCGTGTTTCGAAATGTCTAAAAACGCACAAATTACGCTGAGTATCCGAAAACTTATCATAGAGCATCACAAGTGCGGTGAAAGCTACCGTCAAATTGCTAATATCGTTCAGATACGTAAATATACGGTTGCCAAAATTGTTCAGAAGTACGAAAAGAGTGGTTCTTTCACACCAGAAAAACGATCAGGGCGACCGGCGAAGACAAGTTCCCGGATTGACAGGGCTATCGTCAGAAAGGCGGAACAAGATCGAGGTTTGTCAGCTCCAAAAAATGCAACAATTGCGTCTACAAGGTCTGAAGGGTAGAGTGGCTATTACGAAGCCATGGTTGTCAGCGAAAAACATTAAAAAAACGATTGAAGTGAGCTCGAGATCATATTACATGGACAGTCGATGATTGGAGAAAGGTCATTTGGTAAGACGAGACTAAAATAATGCTATTTGGGTCTGATAGTATCACACAAAAATTAGGCAGAACCGGTGAAAGTCTGAAAACCCAGGGTTTAAAGCCTACAGTCAAACATGGTGGAGGTGAGTTATTGCAACATCATTAATTATCAACTAACTTAACTAGCTTTTATCATTTTCTGTGCAGGTAGAGTCATGGTTTGGGGCTCGATGGCTTCGTCTGGCGTTGGAGAACTCTAACTCATTGACGGAATAATGTCAAAGGAGGTTTATCTGGACATACTGAAACGAAAACTTTCAGCAAGTGCACAAAAACTGAAGATGGGGATCCAAAGCACACATCGAAGCTGGTATCCTAATGGTTTAAAGAAAAGAAAATCAATGTTTTGGAGTGGCCAGTCTCCTGACCTTAACCCAATAGAACATCTCTGGTCTATTTTGAAAATTAAGGTTCATGAACACAAACCATCAAGCATTCAGCAATTACGGCAAGTTGTTGTAACTGAATGGGACAAAATCGCACTAGAAACGACTACTAAGCTTGTCCAGTCAATGCCACGACGATGTCAAACTGTCCTTGGAGCCAAGGGAGGTCACACAAAATATTGAATGATTTTCAGAATTATGGTGGATATACTTTTTTTTTGCATTATTTTTTATCGTTTTCGTACTGCTTTTACATCAAATTATCGTTATTTGACTTTTTTATCCCTTGAGAAATAAACTAAATATTAAAAATAGTTTTGCAATGTTTTGGTGGATTATTTGAAGCAAATTTGCCAAGTGAGAAGGGGTGGATAAACTTTTTTTACATACTGTAGATACTAGTATGTTCCCCACAGAATAATCTTCACCAAAACACTCCTCAATCGCTTAACTGGTCTCGTTCATGCATCCATGTGAAACAGAAAATATTTTTTTATCAACCTTTAGAAGACGCAGGAAGTCGTAGGGAGAATGTACAAAGCGATTTTTTTAATTTAGACATCAATTTGTCGCTGGGAGCATCTAGTCTAAGAATGATACTCCATAATCTACATACAAGTTGGGACTTTAGCAGTAATTATAGTCCTCCCAATTAACAGTTTCAGTTTTATTCCAGCCGTATAGAACTCCTCCCGGCTTTGTTGATAAAACTACATTCAAAACTGCTTTGTCCATCAACACCTTCTCTATGCATCTTAAAAGCCAATATGATCGCCAAACGTTTGTGAAAACAAATTAATAAAACCTTTACAAGACCATACAGATTTTGAAAATGTTCGGGTGAAAGACCAAATGCTCACTAGAGAACCTTCATAAAACCTAATAGCTGCCAATAAAACCAGCATAGGGCCAATAGGCCACAGCTGTCAAACTTCACGGTGATATCGTGGTTGGTTTTTGTTGTTCTGCTTTGTTCGCGTCTCTGCTCTTCTGATTCATTTAACAGTAAATAATATCTAGGAAAAAAGTCCTAATGTTGCAGGAAATTTTGTATGATGGCAAAATATACAAAACAAATTGAGTTTTTTATATAGCGTATCATGCTCTAAATCATATGCGCATTTAATTTTATGCTGAAACGATAAGAGCCGAAAATAAATGCGCCCGTGAGTTTACATAAACAAAAACAAAATTGAAACAAATATATTTGATAAACTAAACGGCATTTCAAAACACCAGTTTACGAGTTCAAATTCAAAATAAAAACTTTGATAGGAGTAAACGGAAATTTGGAAGACCAGGTTTTAAGATAGTTGTAAAACAGCTGTGCAGGTTCTCATAAACCTGACTAAAATTTGAGACCTATTGGCACCTCTAACTGCCATAATAAAACCAAATTGATTTCTAGTGGCTTTCATAAAACTTTAATAAAACTTAATAACGCTGGATGGTTTTGGCAATGTTACTTGGGCTAGCCTTATGTGACTGATGGTTAAGGTAATATTACTCGCTTTCTGAAAATACAACAGCATTTAACGGAGAGACATCACCAAATGACAGATGATCCGTCCATATAAAAAAGAATTCCGTGCGAATAGGCTGCAAAAGGTTTTAATTTTACCGTAACCAAATTCATGGTATTTCCTCCACTTAGACTCCTTTGCTGAAACTCCGGAATCGTTACCATGAACTTCAGTTTTGGCTCACCAAGGACCTATTATATTGACATCACCAGCCTCGATCGCTTGGTACAGCTCCATATCGGTAGCAATAAGAATCAAGCAATTAATAGACGATTGGTGAGATCATTCCATATTTAATATTCATTTGATAACGAGAGATGTCACCCAGTTGTATGTTAAATAAATCGTAGTTTAGTGGCACCTTCTATCTAGAAGTTGTTTCGATTCCGAACATTGATAATGATCAGAAATCAAAATGTAAATTTAGCTTGATACAAACTTACTCTAAATCGTAAGCAATTGCAAGAAAAATCTATACAAGGATGAATTTGAATCACTTCACATACCAAACAAGATCGACTTAGAATTTAAAGAAAAATTTACTCTGAGTTTTGAACTCAATTTCGTTCGAAATGCATTACAAATACTGAAAAAAAAATTGATTGTGATGCTGAGCAAATTTTGTGCGAAATACTGAACAAGATACTCTCAGTACTTTATAAAAATCCGTTTATAATCGTCAGCAAGATTCGATTAATATTCGGATCATGACATTCGCGTTATTTTAACCAAAACTTGGTTATAATTTGAACAAAGCTCAGAGTAAGATGGTCAGCAAATGACTGTGCAATGCGTACCATTCATAAGGCACACATCTGCAGGTATAAAATAGATTCTACTGTGATCCTTTGCCTCATGTCCTGTAACTCCTATTCCTATGTTCCCGTGGTGCCGACTGGGATACGAGTGGAAAAGGGCTTATGTGAAGGTTGAACCACAATTTTTTTTCCTCTGTTCGGGACATAAACCACTGCGACCAGTAATTTGATCTATTGTAGTATATCCCGTATCCTTTGTTTAGTGCATGTTGAGTTACCTCATAACTATTGAGAAATGATGAAGTATTCGGTGTTGTTACAGTTGTCATTATTTGCTTTGTTCGCAATGAAACGATTTTTATTCAAAGTTTCGGCTATTTAAACCCTTTGAGGAGTGAGAGCACATGACTCCGATACTGACCATGCATCAGAACCCTAGTCATAACCAATTCAGACTATAGAACATCAAATAGACAATGAAAATTCACATCAATGCTGACTAACCATGTTTTACTTATTCCAAGCTCATCCGCGCACAATTGCAAAACGAGTATTGTCCCTTTTTATAAGACATAAAATGTAATAAGGACTAAGATATGTTCCCTTGATTACAACAACAAATATGTTCCCTAGTTTGAATTAAGGGTTCGGTGGTAGATCTGATATCCCGTAACGCACCACGAAAAGATGATCTACCATAAAAAAATAAATCACTGCAGAGTGGGAAAAACCGGACCCAAAGTCCCACAGATGAGACGCCGCTGGATTGGCTGCTTGCAATATATCATTTCTTATGGGAAATTTGCCAAAAAAATTGAATGGTGCCATTTTTAGCCTGCGCCGAGTCCGGAAAATGGTCCATTTTACCCCATTTACCCCTAAAAATGTGGCTTTTTGAGTTGGCATCAATGTTACTACAATCGCCGGTGAATGGTTTGCCCGCATAGAATCCTATTTCGTATTAAAATTTCTGGGAAACAGAATGGTGCAAGTCTCATTCAGTTCCGAGCTCGGAAAGTGGCTTATTTTGCCCAATTTCCCCATTAATTTGAGAACTTAAAAAGCCACATTTTTAGGGGTAAAATGGACCATTTCCCGGGCTCGGCGCAGGCTAAAAATGGCACCATTCAATTTTTTTGGCAAATTTCCTATAAGAAATTATATATTTCAAGCAGCCAATCCAGCGGCGTCTCATCTGTGGGAATTTAGATCCGTTTTTGACGACACATAGAAGAACTCGCGCAAAGGCTACGTACCACAAGCAGATATGTGCAGAGATCTTCTCACAAAAGTGTGTAAGGTGATTAGAAGGTGAAAGCAGTACTTTGACGAGAAACTGAACAGCAATGTTACAGCGACCGAAGGTGGCACGTTAATCTGATTTCGACCTAAACCTTCCCGGAAGTTGAGGAGAAAATTGGTCGCTCCTGGTGCTAACCAACTTAGCAAGCTTTTCAAATACGGTGATTTGAATAGGTAATTACCAAGTTTTGGAAGAAAGAGCATTAGTCGGAGCATTGAATTCTCTTCATCGATTTCAAATCAGCTTACGATACAATCTATCGAGACCAGCAATGGCAGATTATGCACGAATACTGATTCCCAGACAAACTGAAGTGGCTGGTCAAAACTACGATGGATCGAATGATGTGCCTCAGGGACACTCTCGAGCTCCTTCGAATCTCGGATTGGGTTACTGCAAGTTGATGGATAGTCGTGTTCGCTATTTAACATTGCATTGAATGATGTGATTCGAAGATCGGGGATATACACGAGTGGTATGATCTTCAGAGTCCAACGTTTTGGTTTCTTCGGAAACGTAGATGAGACTTAAAGGGCGATACGGTCAAAATTTGGTCAATATCAACTTGACGTATTTCTTTCAATTTTGCATTTAAAAAACCTGAACACCCCTCATTTTGAAGGTGTGTGTGTGTAAAATGTTGCTCCTATTTTGATTTTGGAATTCACTCTTCAGTTGTCAAAATGCCGTCCAAACAAGAAGAGCAGCGTATCAAAATTTTGCTCGCGCATCGCGAAAATCCGAGCTACTCGCACGCAAAGTTGGCAAAATCGCTAAAAGTTGCCAAATCAACCGTTACAAATGTAATTAAAGTGTTTGAGGAACGTTTGTCGACAGCCAGGAAGTCTGGATCGGGGGGAAATCGAAAACCGGAAGCCGCTGAGACGACAAAGAGAGTTACCGGTAGTTTCAAGCGAAACCCTAACCTATCTCTCCGAGATGCCGCAAATAAGCTGGGTGTATCGTCTACAACCGTGCATCGAGCCAAAAAACGAGCCGGACTATCGACTAACAAGAAGGTAGTGACTCCAAATCGCGATGATAAACAAAATACGACGGCCAAAGCGCGATCCCGGAGGCTGTACACGACGATGCTGACGAAGTTTGACTGCGTGGTAATGGACGACGAAACCTACGTCAAAGCCGACTACAAGCAGCTTCCGGGACAGGAGTTTTATACGGCAAAAGGAAGGGGAAAGGTAGCAGATATTTTCAAGCACACGAAAATGTCAAAGTTCGCAAAGAAATATCTGGTTTGACAAGCCATCTGTACCTGTGGCTTGAAAAGCAGCATTTTCATAGCTTCCGGGACTGTCAACCAAGAAATTTACGTGAAAGAGTGTTTGAATAAACGTCTGCTGCCTTTCCTGAAGAAACACGGTTGTTCCGTACTGTTTTGGCCAGATTTGGCATCTTGCCATTACGGTAAAAAGGCCATGGAGTGGTACGCCGCCAACAACGTGCAGGTGGTTCCCAAGGACAAGAACCCTCCCAACACGCCAGAGCTCCGCCCAATTGAGAAATACTGAGCTATTGTCAAGCGGAACCTAAAGAAGACCAAAAAAACTGCTAAGGACGAGCAGCAGTTCAAGGCAAACTGATGGCAGGGGTCAAGCGTAAGGCCCGGCAATTCGGATTTGGAAAAGCGGAAGCCTAACTGAATATTTTTCCTGAATTTTATACTAATTGAACTTGAAAAAGAAATTTAATTTGATTTTTTAAATAAACGATTTCACCGATTTACACGCGTTTTCCCTTGACCAAATTTTGACCGTATCACCCTTTAATACTGAAGCTAGGAGGATTGATCCTGTCATTAATGCGTTACAGACAAAACACACGACGAGTTCAGATGAACGGTAATGAAATCGAAGCGGTTAACGAATTCGTATATCTGGGGTCATTGGTGGCCGCCGAAACCGATACTAGCAGAGAAATACGAAGGCAATTGTGCATACTTTGGACTTCGAAACTTCGCCGAAATACAAAGTTGACCACATTTATTTAAGACATATATTAAGACATTTATTAGACCGGTAGAACTCTACGGCCACGAAAAATGGACATTGCTCGTGGAGGACCAACGAGCGTGTTGTGTCTTTAAACGGAAGGTGTTCGTACGATCTACGATGGTGCGGAGATGAAAATCGAAACGCGGAGGAAGCGAATTAACCGCTCCCAGTTGCTGCCATAGTACATACCTCTAAAATCGGTCGACTAAGATGGCCTGAGCATGTCGTAAGAGTGTCGAACGACAGCCCAGTTAAAATAATTCTCGAAAACTATCCGACAGGCACAATAAAAAGAGGCACACAACTAGCAAGGTGAATCGATTAAGCAGAAGGGGCCTGCGGACCCTTTATAGACTGCGAGGCTGGCGAGGTGTAGTCATGGACCGAATAGAATGGAGACAACTTCTGTGTATCACAATATCACAAAAGATTCGTTTTGAACACTGGGAATATTTGGCAGTATCCTGGGCATACAATTCTGAAAATATTTTCTTCGGAATCCAATGCAAATGACCTTAGAACTCCAGAGGAGAAAAAGTCATAGCATCAGTGAGGTCCCGTCTGCACGTTCAACCTGTCCATAGATCAGTTAATTAATTTTTGAAATGAGAAAACGTTATCCTCAACATTCCACAATAACTTCGGTAATGGCTTTTGCTTTAATTTTTATGTATTATAATTTACCCAATGATAAACATAAAACAACCGGACAGAAAACATCACTATTATAAACCTGTCAAGGTCACGGATTCGTTCGTGCCATGACCTACCCCGCATTGGGGAAGTAAGGTAAAAGGAAAACGTCCTTGGTTTGAGTACCGCTATATCCAAGCCCTTCGCTCAATTTTCTATACTTCTATTTTCACAACATGCCGTACACTGACGGAACTATTAATACTTTTTCTTCATATCTATTATTTCTAGCAAACATTACTGCCCACTCTTGGGGCCTCATGGTTATGAGCGAACATCTCTTTCTACATCATATTCATTACTCCGCGTACGGAAAATACAAACATAACAATCATAGTTTCCAAACCATGCTATTTTTTTTTCAAGATGTTCTGCAACCAATATAGCGACTTTATGTCCTAAGAAAGGGGACTCCGTACTGAACTATTACAAAAAAAAATCTTCTATAGCTTCTTTCAGCAATGGAAGCTGACATGCGTTGTTTGTTTAATTATGGTCTAGCTGAAAGAAAACTTCAAACATTGACAACCAAAATGAAGTTGTTATCGATCAACATAGAACTCATTCCTAAAATGGAACTGGTCATACAAAGTTCAACTGTTCTATGAAATTTAACTTCTTTAAGAAAAAAAAAAGAGTTTTTATCCATGCCCTTTTCACATGTCTAGATAAGAATAGCGAAGAGCGCGATAAAAACAAACATCAAAATTCGCGTGAACATCGCCTACACATACTCGCTAGAGAAAAAGAACAAAGCCGAGAGGATATTTTGTTGGATCGGTTCTCGAATACGAGTGAAACGTTGTGAAATGAAGAAACGAAAGATCTTTCGCTTTGAGAAATGAAACGTTTTCTCACTCTGCACTGTCATGAACTATGGATTGTATTTCGTACACGAACTTTGAGTGCGAAGTTCCTCGGCGATATATCTTTGCAACAAGCAAAGAGTGGACGTTTTCTGAAAATGATTTTTCCAACACTGGAGTCATCTATATATCAATCCTTTGAATACGCCAGTTCCATTATTTTATCGCTTATATTTACTTTTCTTCTCTAAATGTTTATTACAAACAGCAAAAAAAAACTGAACCAAATTCGACGGAAAACAACAAAACTTCTGCTCTGATACTTTAAGAATGTTACCCTTTCTCACTTTTAGTGTACCCAGAGTCATAAACTAAGATTAAACTCCAAAATGTTGAAATTTTCATGACATTTTTTATAGACTTTGATCTCAGAAGCTTTGCCAAAAACTTAAAACGAATATCAAAAATTTTAATAAAAAAAGCTCGATTCTGAGCATTGATAATCATGATCAACAATGTTAATTTTCCACGAGTTCAGATTAACGGTGTAGAAGGCGGTATATGAATTCATGTATCTGGGCTAATTGGTGACCACCGGTAACGACACCAGCAAAAAGATACAAAGATAATTTCTCTTTTTCTTCTTGTACAAATACATATGCACCGGATCTCCACACGTTGATTACTTTTCTCACATTGAACTTCGGATTGGATATCACATTCTCTGTGCATGCTATCAACACTAACATAACTATAAGCAATTTCTTTATTACTTTGTTGGGTGTGCAGTATTATAACACAATTATTTTTTGGGTTTCCACTCTTGTAGAAACACTACCGAAAAACGTATTAAGAAATAAATAATACAAGATATAATGAGTGCGAAAATCATGATCTTAAGTTTGTATAAAAAGAAGACTTTCTGTATTTAAAAATAAACGAAAACGAACAGAATACGTTCCTACCAAATCATTTTTTTCCATTCCGTAGCTAGGCCAAGTAATCTCAAGATTCATACCCCTGCCAAAACCTTGAGCAGTCCTCAACTATTGCTGTTTGACCATTACTGTCGCAGGAATAACAACATACAATTTCAGGAAGTTTACATTTTCCTTCAAAATGCTTAGCAACAAAATAATCAAACACCCGAGAATAAACCAGACGATGATATCGATTTTTTATCACTAACATGGAAAAGTTTTGCTTCAGCACTTAACGCCTATGACTACAAGTCGATGGCTTGTTTGATATTGTTGATACTACCAGCACATTTTAAACTCATTAGGGGGGACCGGGTACACTTGATCCCCTTTTCGCATTTCATAGACAGATTTGAACATTTTAGTTTTATGTGCAGTTTTAACTTCAACAAAACAACTGTAACTGAATTTTCGCAGGATTGATTGAAAAACTTCGAACAACTGGCTGTTCTTAACTATTGGTCCGTTACGGAACAGTTAGAATCATTCATAAAATGCAAATTTATATCTGAAATCATTGATGGAAATGTAGAGCATAAGAAGCTAAGTTTGGTTTGACTTTTAATTTAAATTATCAATGAATATGCGGGAAGAGTTCAATTCATCTCTCAAATTTGTGATGATTTTATATCTTTATCCATCGTTCACATACTACTGAACATTAGACGGAATTACTCAACGCTGCGTAGCTGGCAACTCTGCTTATTAAAATCTAGTTCATTGCATTATTTACTTTCATTTGTAGCTGTTTCAACTTCTTTTCAACGACAATGCCGTTTGATTAAATTGACGATTTAACATCAACACTTTTTAATTTTATCATTGATGCATAAGGAAACATATTTTTGATTATAAGCTTGCATTTTTCTTTCAAGGATTAGGTCTACCCAGGTTTGAATTATTTTCATTATGTTTCAGTTTTCTAAAATTATAACAATTCTTGTTCTATGCAATATTATAAGGGAACATTTTCCTTTTTTTTTAAATATTTGCATAAATTTATTGAAAAACAGAAATGACAATCAAGTCTCCCCAATCTCCCTTACATGTATGCGATACGAAATAGAAGACATCTTCACTTAGCCAGACACGCTATTAGTTTAAGTTTGCCTCCACCAAAATACAAGCTTGGCGCATTTTCGTCTGGTCTGGTCACTCAACACTCGCTTAGTGATCAGCGACATCGAAACCGACACGGAAAATTAGGTAGCATTAGCATTAGGTAGGCGCTGTAGAAAAGAAAGGGAGTAGGTACTTCCCCACCCTACAGTTTGCTAGACAACCGGGCGACAGCGGCGGTGGCGACCCACGACGCGATCGACGCGGTGTTTGTTGTTGTTTGTATTTGTTTGTTTTTTTTTCAGGCCTGTCGGTCGAACGCATGTCACTCGACAGTTGAGTGATTAGAAACGCCATCGTAACCGTGTGAATTTGTTTGTTTATTATCAAACTAAGTTCGGGCCTTAGCTTGTTTTTGATTTGAGGCTACAATCTTCACACCTTGATTTTCCGTTATTCGCATTTCTGCGACTGTTTGTAGTTCTAGCAGAAATAACATCACTAACATAATTACCATCTGTCGGAAACTCGTTAAAACAGTATAGTTAGTCATCGTTGTAGGTTTACACCAACGACCGATGATAGCGATCAACCGTTTATATCAACGTGTAATTATGACTTGTCGTTTACCTTTGTATACCTTATTCTTTTACGGGGGTTGTAATTAGCATGTCGTACCGGTGAAGTGACGCGAATTTGAAAGTAACACCTCTACAACGCCGTAGTTGTTGGGCATACGTAAACAAGATGGAATACATTACTCCAAATGTAGAGCAGAGCAGACAGGAAGAAAGTTGATTGAATTTTATTGCAATTTGATGCTTCGTTTGCAAAATAATCCACACGAGCCTTATATGCCCGTCTATTGCCTTCGGCAATGATTTTACTCCTATATGAAAGCTCATATCTGCAATATGAAATCAACTGATTTTTTTTCCAGTCAATCGAGTTAACCTCCACAGCAATTTTATGGCCAATTTTGATGAGTGCTTTATGATTGCATTTTTTTATATCATAAGGAGTCGGAAAAAGTAGAGGATACATTTCAAAAATCCAATTCCGAAGGCATCTGGGTTTGTTTCTCGCATTAGAAAATAGTTTTTATACTTTAGTGATGAATGGAAGAATCGAAGTTGAAAGAAGAGGAAGACACCGAGTGGTGATAAATGTGACAGTATAAGACGAAAATTTTAAAATACTTCTATAAAATTCTAATGAAAGTCTTATTAAAAGCGGTTTGTTGTTTGATGGAAGAAAAATCCAGAATTGCCAAATAGGTGCATTATTTTTATTCTATTTTTGTTTTGCTGAAAATGTCTTTATTGAGTAGTATTGGATTTTTCTTCCATCATACCATCAAACCGCTTTAAATCAGTATTTAATTTAAATTTTTTAGAAGCATTTTGAAATGATCGTCCTATACTTTAAAATGGGAGCTACACTCAGTAGCAAAAAAAAAACCGAGCAAAATTTTGCTTCCAAAAAACGTTGTTCAACCTTCTGTAACTTTGTCAATTATCAATATATTTGGCTGAAAATTAGACAACACTATAACCAATGTTTCGACCTTATGTGACCATAATTTAGTGTTGATCAGTTTAGAAATTTGAAGTTATCATAACACATGTGAAAAAAGTCATTTTTGGACATACCAACGTTCAAACTACCGAAAACTGGGTTAACACTCCCAGAGTGAATAAGCTTTCCTGACATACTTTATTTGATGTCTACTGAGTGTGTAACCGCATAATTTGATTAAAACTAATATGAAGAGGAAAATTGAATAATCGTGTATTTTCAGTAGTATCGAACAACAACAGAACGAACGTGTTTTTTTCTCTGCCATTTCCGAAAGGTTATGGACCCAGGAAAAGATATTGCACAGTTACGTTTGTAATCGTTCTGAGTATTTTCAAACGAAAAAGTTGCGGAATGCTGACGAGTGGAAAAATCGGCGCTGTTGAAAGATCCGAATCGGGATCTAGGGCCATAGACAAATTGCGAGGCCGAGAAAATTACTCGAAGTGGGCGTTTGCCATCAAGAAGCTGATGATTCGTGAAGACACTTCGGACGCTCTTACACGACAAGAGGATGATCCGGAAGACGCACTTTCTTTGCGAGCATTGGCGACGATATGCCTCAGCATAGAATAGTGAATTTGCAGATAGCTTTTCGGGATGACGGAATGACTCTGCGCTTAGTATTGCTACGGAAACTAACAAGCGTTCGATTGTCGGATTGCTCATCGGTGGAAGAAATATGCGAACGAGCTCATGTCGACCAAACACAAGTTAACAGAACTGGGTTTCACGGTCGATGATACGTGGCTCGCGAGTTTGCTGTTGATGGGATTGCCAGAAACGTACTTTCCGATGATAATAGTTCTCGAGGCGTCCAGAAAACAGATAACAGCGGATGCCGTGAAGGCGAAAATCCTTAAAATGCGCAGCGTTTGTCAAAAGGAAATAACGAAGAATCTTTCCACAGCAACTAGAAGTGCTCTGGAAACAAGCAAAAGACGGACAAGTCCTAGCTCCAGTGGTACAGGTGAATTCAGTTTGGGCATTATTCATCGGAGTGCCCACAGCAAACCGGGCAAAGCGGGCAGGAGGAATGCAGCGATGCCCACTATCGTGAACCCGAGCAAGAGAGAATAGACTAGTTCTCCGACTACATCACACATCTGCAGCAGTGACGTTCGGTTCACGAAGGGCGCATGCGAGGAGCGATCTTGTAAAGGCCAGTTAGTCGTTGTCGAACGAGAGACAGATGGTCTGTACATGTTGTGTTTGACCAACAAGCAAATTTTGTACGACGCAAAATTGAACGTACTTTTGCTTCGGAGAATGGGGCAGAGTTTGAACCAGCTCCGAACGTTGGTCGATGGAGTCGATTTCCGGGTTCCCAAGTTCCTACTTGTGTTACCTGTTTGGAAGGGAAACATTTTCGACAGCCTTTAACAGCGAGGGTACGCGAGCGGCCGATCAGCTCCACCACTGGTTGTGTAATTCCTTCAGTCGAAGACGCAGGTTCCTGAAAGCTTCAAGAAGAATAAGGGTTTGGTGGAGAGTCAAACCAGCAACCGATTATGGCGCCGAGTACGTAAACTTCAACATAAAACGGTTCCTGCGCAGCTGCGGCATCCATCACGAAACGGCGGTTTCGTACAATCCGGAGCAGAATGGGCGCACGGAACGGATGAACAGAACCCTAGTTGAGAAAACGCTATATTTGCTGCAGGACGCTGGACTACCCAATAGATTCTGGGGGGAATCTACAGCGACATTTTTGATCGCCAACGAAAGGAGTTCCAGTGACGCCGGAGGAGCGGTTTAGTGGGAGCCAGATTTGTCTGAACTGAAAGTTTTCGGTTTAAAGGGTATGTATTACGTTCCAAAGCAACGCAGGCGTAAGTGGAATGCCAAGTCGGAGCCTGGAATCTTTGTGGGCTTCGCTTACTAGTCGAAAGGATATCGGGTGTACCGAGAACGAAATCCGTAGCAGTTTTTCGTGACGCAATTTTTCTAAGCGAGAACCGTCGGAGGAACCGCAGAAAGAGATGCTTTCGGAAAACCGAAGAATAACAATGCAGGCATTGCACAGTGACGAAACCTCTGCGAAGTTGGCGCAGCTGGGAGTTAATGAAACGGCAGCAGTCTCGAAGTTCCAGGAGCCAGTGACGAAGATGACATTGGCGAGGACAACTGACTGTTGTTTATAGACACATGTGAATCTCTCTCATATCCCTCGGCAGAATTTGTTGCGCTTCTTTCACTTCCAGTAGATCCTCTCGGAACCAAGCACAGTGAACGGGCGCGCAATATACCATGCAAGTACCAAAATGTTGATATGACGTATAGTGTTATTCCTAAAACGTCTTGCGTGAAGCGCTAATGAATGGCAGTCTTTCCAAGAGGCAATGAAGTCTACGAAATAGCAATCGTGGCAGCGTGCGATGGAAACTTAGTTCGATGCGTTGACGTCGAATCACATTTGGGAGCTGACCAACCTACCACCAGGGCGACAGGCACTGAAGCACAAGTGGGTATTTAAGAAGAAGATGAACTCCGTCGGATCGCTTAATCGGTACAAGGCCCATCTCCCAAGTAGCACACTACGGTCATAATTAGTTGTAGTTACTTGATTATGACTTAGCAAGTCATATTTATGTTATCTCAACCGAATGGCAACAAGTGTGCTACTAGGGCTGGTCTTAAAGGAGCGTTTTGCATGTGAAGATCATAGACTAAACGAGACGTACTCTCCAGTGATCAGATATGCCAGTATCTTGCAAATTAGTCAGACGGATGCAGTAACCAACTTCTTGTGAGAGAATTTGTCCGGCGAGGAAATCTTCACGGAACAACCAGAGGGGTTTGTCCAGAAGGATCAAAGAAAAGTGTGTCAGTTGAGAAAATCTCTGTACGACCTAAAACAAGCTGGACACGGAACTAAAGATAATCGACTTGAAGCGGTCCAGCTATGACCCTTGCGTATATTAGGGGAGGAAGGGGTAACCCCGTCACCTTAAGCATTGCGATTTTTTATAATTAATGTAATACTTCAAATGACAGGTACCCCTAGCATAATCTTTTAAGGAGTTTTACTTTATACGATGTGTGCGTTGGAAGTGTCAAAATATGTGTTTTCGGTCAAACAACATACGCAAAACAAACATGGTAAATATTGAAGTTTTTCAATCATTGCGGGTAAGACCGTCACCCCCTTGGGGTAAGTCCGTCACCCAATGGGGTAAGACCGACATTCATTTTTATTAAAATAGTTTTGAAGATTTCTGCAAACGAAATTTAATTTTGAACATGTAGATATTTTTGATCTCTTGTGATGATTTATCAACCATTTCTATTGGCCATTTCACAAGGGGTCATCCATATACCACAGGGACATATTTTAGAGTTAATCTTTTTTTCTGATTCTTGATCCCGCATGATTACCACGTAGTATATGGACAGCCCTTTATATGGAACAGATTCCGGAGTCTCTAAAATCTCCAGGTTTGAAACATGTGCGACAAGCCCAATATTGCCAGAAGTCATTTATTATCAAGCAGGGAAATTTTCAAAATATTTTTCATGTGGGTTTGATTTGAAATTTCCATTCGCACCATTTTTGTTGAACGGATGGGCAATCTTATATTTTTTCATCCAGCTCGAAAGCCAGCTCACGGACATCGTTCTTTATAATGCCGTAAAAACGACTTTCCAGATCAAGCAGGTGCTGCAAAAGTTCCGCTTCCTGTTCTGGCGTGAAAAAAAAAACGTTTCTCGTGATCCTAGTTTCGACTTCACCACCTTTCCCGTAAGATGGTCTGCCAACATAGTTCTTGGAATTCCAAACGCCTTAGCAGCACGATTCACGGAAATCCCGCGATCCACTGCGCCTTTTGCCTGGATCAGCTGCTGATCGGTTCAATTTCCACAGTGGGTGTTCCATTTGTAGTTGCGTGGCATCTGATAAAAATGGTTATGTAATTTCACAAACATCCGCTCATCCAAAGAGCATGACGGTGTTACCCCCACCGATGAGTGACGGGCTTACCCGAAAGGCACCTTTTTTCTTAATTACACCGTAAATCTTGGATAAAAGATTAAACTTACCTTTCAATGAATCTCAGCACTAAGATACAGTGTAAATGAAAGTACGCGATCGATAGAATTGAATTTCTGTACTTAATTATTTGTCAAGACGTTAAAATCTACCATCGAAAAATTACATCCGGTATTGCTGCGACAACGCTTGCGTTTGTTTTGTTTATTTTCTTCGAGTTTGACAGTTCCCAGTGGGTATGATGTTTCTCGAAATGGTTAAAATGATAAATACTAATAATAGGTATAGTCAAAAACATATTGCAAAATGGTATTCTAGTAAAGCTGTTGGGGTGACGGGCTTACCCACCCTGACGGGGTTACCCACATTTCCCCTATATGATAGACGAGAAGCGGATTATCATTGTCGCAGTCTACGTTGATGATTTGTTGCTTTCCTCGAACGATGATGGGTGGGTCAACAAAGTGAAATACAAGCTGTCGCAGAAGTTCGACATGAAGTATCTGGGCGATGTCAGTCAGGTGCTTATTATTCTTATTTAGCATTTCAAGCCTACTGCTTTCACAATTCGAGTAACGCTTGCTCTCAACTTAGTGTTCTAAATTCACTTCCACAGTTATTAATTAAGAGTTTTCGATGCCAGGTACCATTTTTGCATTAGTATGACTGAGTGGCAAGTACAATCATACCCTATGCCCAGGGAGTCGAGAAATATTCCTTAACGAAAAATTCCTAAACCAGACCGGGAATCGAACTAAGCCAACTCCAGCATGGTGTTGCTTTGTAACTGCGCCTTTACCGACTGAGCTAAGAGAGGACCCTGTCGGGTGCTTGGCGTGCGGATTACATGGAAGAATGGGACGATTGCGTTGGATCAATAGCGGTACAGTGGTTTACTAAGGTGGGCATCAACCCGACATCAACACCAGCTAAAGTAAATCAGAGACTTACGAAGGAGATGAGTCCGAAGACGGAACACAAGATGAAAAGAATACAGAACGTCCCGTGTCGTGAACTTGTGGGTGGCGTGCAGTTCCTAACGCAGTGCACTCATCTTGACGTAGCGTATGCGGTGAATGCAGTTGGCGGCTTCTGCAGCAATCCAGGTGAAGGTCATTGGGTAGCTGCCAAGCGCATTCTATGGCACCTTAAGAATACCAAGGCGATGAGACTGGTCTTCAAGAGCAGCAGCCTTCGAAGGATTCAGCGATCCAGACTCAAGGCGACCGGTCACAGGTTATCTGTTTCAGTGTGGAGATGGGTCAGTGTCTTGGAGCAGCCGGAGGCAGCGAACCGTGGCGCTTTCCACAACGGAGGTCGAGTACATGGCCTTGTCGGCGGCAGCATCACAGTAAGCATTGTAGTGGCGCGGTTTCTTTGCAGTTAATTAGTCGGAAGCAACCGATAACCACTGTGACAATCACAGTGCGATACGCCTTGTCGAGCAGGAGATCGGGTACTTTAAGCACATGTTTTTCCCGAAATGTATAAAAGTTTTCAGTTTTTTCAGCGAACTGTGCATAGAGATTGTAAGGCACCAAACCGATAAAAGAAATACGGTGGCTAAATCCTTTACCGCGAGTGATTGGTGCAGCCGAAATGCATCGTAATGGACGACGAGACGTACATTAAAGCGGATCCCCGGCCTGAAGTTTTTCGTCGGCAAGTCCCGCCTGGATGTTCCGGAGAAGTTCCGGAAGAGGAAGGTCGACAAATTTGCCAAGAAGTACTTGGTGTGGCAGGCGATCTGTGAGTGCGGAAATTCAACAAGCCGTACGTATCCACCGGCACCATCAACGGCCATATTTGAATAAAGAAGAATGCCTTCAGACGCACCTGGTGTCCTTTCTCCGGGCAAGGTCTTCAAAAACGACAAGGATTTAAAGAAAGAGAGGATAAAAGTGGGTGAGAGAGATGGCGCAAGTGTTGCGCAGAATTGGTGGGTAGCGTTAAGTCTAATGTGCGGGCATTTAGCCGGTTGAATAAACCAACTTTGCAAAAACAGAGCTAATATGTGTTTGGTTATTCCCTGACAGTTTCAGAAATAGCCTACTTAAAATGAATTTGGTGATCATTTTTGTCTGTTTCATTTTATTTCTCGACTATAATTTTTACATTGAACATCTAAGAGTCCGACGTGGAGTCAAGTTGGAGGCAAATTTCTCCCAAAAAAAAAAAATCACCAATTCAACAAAATTTTGGTGAATTGTTTTGTTATCAAAAAACTCATAATCTCATATTGACAAAAACTAGTGTCGTGTTAAAACTCAAAATAAAAAAAAAAGAATTATCCAGTGAAAAAAAAATGTTTGAGTTTTGATAGTGAAAAACAAATAACCCTCATTCAATTGTGGGGTCATTATAGTCTGTATTAATCACTAGTACAAAAAACATGAAAAATTTGCAGTCTTCATAAATTTAATCTGTAACAATAAATGCAACAAACAAGTTCAAACTTACAATGTTGCACGACAAAACAAATATACCATTACACACACTGTATACAGCATACTCTACATATTTTCGTTCAAAGCACAACACAACTCATGATAGCTTGTAACTGCTAGTTACTACAACTCTGAATGTTGCCATAAATAATGCGAATTCAATCCAACCCACCATTCTAATCCAGACTTTCAACCCGATCTTCTAGATGTAGACTTTACACATGTAGGCGATTATTCACGTTTTCTGCGTAGGTTTTCCATAGTAAACTGAATCAAATGCTTACTCAAATCAGTGAATGAGAACAAGAAAGCTACACACAACAAACGCTTAGGTATGTACTTTACCCATAACATTCGGAATTTTCTTCTTTTTTTACAGCCGCCTGTCTCATCTGTTACTGTAGTCGAGTATGGAAAATTGGATTGCTGCATGACATACAACCCAATTATTCTGGATGCATAATGTCTGTAGAAGGAAGATCAGTCGATCAATTCAGCTGCACCAAAGCGTTACAAAAGTGGTTCCTCTAGAAAATTGGATTAAATTTGCTTAAACTATTAGAAGCATCAAAATGCCGGGGAACTCTTCGCTCCGAAACTTTTCCTCTTTGCGCAGCCATAATCGGCGTGTAAGCATAGATTAGCCGCAAATAATAAATAATTGTAGTCCACAGAAATCATTCAAGTGTGGAGGAGGCAGGGATTGGTGGCAGTGCTGCCAGATTCGACATGAGTAAAAACGAGTATGCCTTGCATTGACACTGCTAGGTGTTTCAGAACGTTTATTTTAACCGAATCAAAACTGGTTTCAACACCAGCAGCACCTACTGGCAATTCTGAGATTCTGATTGGGCCGCATGGCATAGACTCATCGACGTGATCATGTAGGTGGAAAATTGAGCAACACGTATTTATACCAGTGCCGCTTGCGGTTATCTGCTTATTTCGCTATTTTATTTCCACTATTGACTGTAACGTACCGTTTCAACAAAAAACTAAGATGCGAGAAGGAAAACCTCTAGCCATATCTGAATTGCCGACAGATTTCAAACAGAAGGTTTACAATCAAAAAACTTCGTTTTAACATTTCCAAGGCATGCTTATTATGTTTGATTTGAATATGTCTGCCTGCATGGTTTGCGCTAGGAACACAGCCAAGAGAAACCCTGTCGATCAGAAATATTAGTTCGAATCGACGTGACTGTAAGGCAGATACACGTGTTCAGTATAAGTACCACAATCTGTTTCGCGATGTATGTACGGTTGATTCCGTGATGCGAGAAGCATACATACAATTATTTCCAAGTTTTTCAGTGATCTGAACAGGTACGGCACACAACTAGATAGTCATACAACCGCACCTAGCCTAGAAATGGCCAGGCCATTGAACTCTTAAAGTAAGCGAAAATCATACATAAATAGACATAGGAAAGATAAAACAAATAAAAAAAAACTGCTAACAAGTCACACGCACTTGAAAATAATGAACTTACATGCTCGATTGCATTCCAATTGGCTGCGGCATCTGGCTGACGGAATGTGCATTTAAAAAAAAAGTAAACAGTTAATAATTGGCTGGCTCGTTTGAATGCGGTCTCTTGCTGTACAAAAACAAAACATTTAAAATTACCGACGGTAAATAGAATGTGAAATTACGCTACTTTCACCGAGCACCCAAATTTAGCGAGTAAGATGACGGGCCCGGTAATCTCAGGAGTATAGCTGTCATATTCCAAGCAATGTGTTTGACTTGAACGTGTCGGGAACGATCTGATAAATATAGGATTTGACATGTTGAAATGAAATGAATGAAATGAATGACTATCTTATCCATGAGGGGTTCAATCCTTTATGTAACCTGCCAATTCAAATGTAACAGGCTGTACAGGCTATGTGTCACGCTGTTTTTACTCGAGGAATCAAAGCAGCATTATGGACAAAACATAAAGCGTAAAAGGAGCCAAATTTGAAAAAAATTGACGCGCAAAATAGATCGATGTAAATCTTCATTGATTCCTATCATCGTCAAACCTTCTGTCGCATTGGTGATTTGGATTAACGAAAACAAAATCGTCAGTGTCAAAATTCGACGGTGGTGATTATTTTTTTACCTTTTCATCGATGTTCGCATGTTGTTTACTTTGAACCCCAGGTTTTTAAAATGACGCAAGTAATTCGAAAATCCAGATCGTTCAAATACCATAAAAATCCAAATTCGGTCGGAGTGTAGTTACAAGAAGGTCGGAAGGCAAAATTGGAACAACAGATGGAAACACAATTTACGAAAAAGTATCTTATTTGGAAATCCAGCTATACATTTAGTGAAAATAATCATCCATCCATCAAAACTAAGGTTTGTATCTGCAATTATTTGAACACATTCAAACACGTAAACTTTCCCAAGTAAGAAAACTCCTTAAAAATTAAGAACACTTTAAAATTTGAATTATTTGAGCCAAACGTGAAATATTGCACTCAACCATTGCTGGGTGCACTAAAATATACTATGATAAGTTTCGATATTTCATAAGCATTGTTCAAAATGACGACGAATGAAAACAAAAAAAAACGAGCGCGAATGTATCGTGTACAGTTATATGGAAAACCTTGACCTTTTGTCAAGTCAACTTTAGAAAATGTTAGATATAATAGAAAGACTAAGTAAATTTGAAATTAACACTTCAATCGATCACATTGAAAAAAATAAAAAAAAAATATAACTAAAATACTTTTTCAGACTGTCACAAGTAAACATGAGCAAATTCCTTGAAATTCCACTAGAGAAAGCTTATCCTTCGACAGATAGGTCTATGTCCTCTATGTCGTCAGTGTCGAGTGCTTGTGATTGAGTGATAGTTTGAAAAAATGTTCCAGATTTATATTTCTTCGATTTTTTAAAAATCATCAAGAGGAGTGTTAATTTAAAATTTCCCTAGTTTACCAATTACAATCGTTCTACTAATACGCTCCTAGAAGTGTTTTTTTAAAAAGCGATTTTTTTCTAATATGAAGGTTAGATTTACCTAAATCTCCAGTCCAAAGTGTATTGCTAACATTTTATGAACATTTGACTGTCAAAAAGAAACCAAAAAATGAAAGAATTATTGGACGTGTGAATCGGCCGAAAGGAGAAGAAGATTCAAACTGTGGCTCGGAAAATAGGAATGTCACCAGGATTCGTTCAAAAGTCAAAGCTTCGATAGGAATTGATGTCCTACAAAGTCAAAAAACAAACCGGAACCATAAAGGTAATAATAATTAGACGGAAAAATTAAAAATACTCGAAAAATGCATTGTGCAATAAGACGAAATATTCATATCATTATGGACCATGATTTTTTACTTACGTCTTGACTCTTATTTCATAAGTTTTAATCTGCTAGCATGTCTTGTGGAAGACTGAATTGAATACTTCTTGAACTCTTTTGGGACATGCTATCATTGAACTTTTATTGTAGATTCTTCATTTTTCAGTGATAAGCTGTTTTTTTTCGAATTTAAAGCCTTGTTATCTGCTAACAGTTGAAGTTAGAACTCTTGAAGTAACTTGAGATTTCTTGATATTATTGGAACTTGAAGCCTTTAAAAAAATGAACAAAAATTGCCGATTTTTCATGGATTTACCTTCACCCGCACTGACGAAACTACCCATGCAGCATCGATCATAGTAGTCCATGAGTCAGCAGACAAAATTTGAAAGATCTATAGGTCGAACTCTAGCCGTGATGGCAAAAACAGTGAAGCAACTCCGTTCAGAAGTGTGCGCGCTCAAAGAACGGCACCCCACCGCGTAGAAAACGGACATCGTGCGGCACATTGTGGATGCCGGATACGCCCGTTCCGAAATCTACAACATATTGGCACTATTAGAAAACAATCAGAGCATCGAAAGAAAACCCGGTTCCGGACGGCCGACGACCCTTAGCGACAAGAAGCTCCAAAGGATGCTGAAGAGGAAGACCGAGGGTAAAGTGAGTACATTACATTACTAAGTGAGTACATTACTGCGCTTGGCCGGGAGCTCGGTTTAACCGGCCACAGTGAAAAAGTACCTAACGAACATGAACATACATGTCAGGAAGTGGAAGTCGCGTCCACTGGTTTCGGAGCTGCAGGCAATAACTGCAATGAGCGACAGCGGCTGACTAAGAAGGTCAACTCGATTTTCCCGGCGAATCGCGACATGGCGGTAGTGATGGACGAACGGGGAATTTATAGTACGAGATGCCTGCCGAAAGTTGCGTCGTTTATCAAGAAATACCATAACGGCGAAGACGCGGTGTTCTGGCCGGATCTGGCGTCGGCCCACTACTCGAAGCGATCGTTGGAGGAGATGGAGCGGCTGAATATCGATGTGATACCCGAGTCGGCAAATCCACCCAACGTCCCCCAGCTGCGTCCCATCGAGAATTTCTGAGATCTACTCCAACAATTTTGCCGTAAAAACTCAAGAGAAATTGATAAATAAAACGAAGTAAGAACTCAAAAACATGCCTACATGTTTTCGTCCGTCATGGCGGAAAATCACTCGCAAGGGCGTAGATTTTTTTGCAAGTAAGCTTAAATAATTACCTTCCATGGAAAATTTATCAAAAGCAATGATCTGCTTTTTTTGCTAACGTTATTTAGAGGGTATTCTTATCTTGAGCAGGTTAGATCTATTTTAGAAACTCGCAATTTAAGAGATTGTTTTGATATCTTTGTGACGTGACACCATTCAACTTTCATGGGAGTCCAGTTCCTTGAAAAAAAAAATTAATTTTGGGAGTCTAGTGTTTTAGAATAATTTTTTTTTTCAATTTTCTAACATGAGCAATTCCACGAACAAGTGGGAAATTTTTCCAGTTTTTATTTTTTGTATTTTTTGATTTGCATGAAACCTTGCATACAAGTTTTTGGGGAAGAAAAACGCCGTTTTGCATACTTGGTTCGCCATTTTGAATCTAGCCTTACTAATGAGAAGGGCCTATGAAAAATGCACATGATATCTTCAAAAAAATTTATCTCGGAAACGGTTTGTCCGATTGGTTTGGTGTTTTCGGCAAAGTTTTAGACAATTGTTGGTGCTATATGGAGAAAATATGCACGGTAAAAAAAAAAGTTTGATGTAGAAGGAGATGTTCGCTCATCACCATGAGGCACCAAGAGTGAACATTAATGTTTTTGGCTAGAATGAAAGATGTGAAGAGAAAGTGAAAGGTCCGTCAGAGTGCGGCAGGTAGGAAAATTTAATGGATGTTTTTTGAAAATTGAGCGAAAGGGCATGTATCCAATGGTACTCGAACCATGGACGTCAATCTTTGTCTAACATCCCACTGCCGGGTAGGTTGTAGTAACGGAACAAGTCCGCCACTTCAACAGGCAAAAATTGACGCATGGAAAGACGCTCATGTACCACTGTGGCTTGTATAGTTATTCTAGCGATCTATTGTGTGCACTCTGTTTATTGATGCGCACATGGGAGAGGAACTCTCTCCTTTTTTTGGGTTTGTTTTGATTCGCACCGACTGACGATCACTAACGTTTCTTCTCGTCGTCTCCAACGTAGAGACCTCGGAGAGAAAACACCGTGAAGCGATGCGATACTGGTCCCCACCAGTATAATTAATGGTTACCACCATTTTTGGGTTTACATACATTAATTGTTATGTCATTTATTCTCCGTGCGAGGAGTAACGATTATGATGTAGAAGGAGATGTTCGCTCATCACCATGAGGCACCAAGAGTGAACATTAATGTTTTTGGCTAGAATGAAAGATGTGAAGAGAAAGTGAAAGGTCCGTCAGAGTGCGGCAGGTAGGAAAATTTAATGGATGTTTTTTGAAAATTGAGCGAAAGGGCACCTGCCTACCTGCCGCACTCTGACGGACCTTTCACTTTCTCTTCACATCTTTCATTCTAGCCAAAAACATTAATGTTCACTCTTGGTGCCTCATGGTGATGAGCGAACATCTCCTTCTACATCATAATCGTTACTCCTCGCACGGAGAATAAATGACATAACAATTAATGTATGTAAACCCAAAAATGGTGGTAACCATTAATTATACTGGTAGGGACCAGTATCGCATCGCTTCACGGTGTTTTCTCTCCGAGGTCTCTACGTTGGAGACGACGAGAAGAAACGTTAGTGATCGTCAGTCGGTGCGAATCAAAACAAACCCAAAAAGGAGAGAGTTCCTTCCCATGTGCGCATCAATAAACAGAGTGCACACAATAGATCGCTAGAATAACTATACAAGCCACAGTGGTACATGAGCGTCTTTTCCATGCGTCAATTTTTGCCTGTTGAAGTGGCGGACTTGTTCCGTTACTACAACCTACCCTGCAGTGGGATGTTAGGCAAAGATTGACGTCCATGGTTCGAGTACCATTGGATACATGCCCTTTCGCTCAATTTTCAAAAAACATCCATTAAATTTTCCTACCTGCCGCACTCTGACGGACCTTTCACTTTCTCTTCACATCTTTCATTGTAGCCAAAAACATTAATGTTCACTCTTGGTACCTCATGGTGATGAGCGAACATCTCCTTCTACATCATAATCGTTACTCCTCGCACGGAGAATAAATGACATAACAATTAATGTAAAAAAGTTTGGTTTTTGTGTTTTGAACTAAAATATAGATTTTCCCTTAAAAGTTACATGTCAATAATTTTTTAGTTATCATTATGTTATAGCTGATTGAAAATGCTATCTAGTGCACAGTAGGTTGTTCTGGAGAAAAATAGGTTACAACGAAAAAAAAAATTACAATTTTCAAAAAAGCTATTAAGAAAAGTCAAAAAAGTTTGTCACCCTAATTTTATGAAAGTACATCAAATTTGCAAGCAAAAAGTACTTAGGTAACATTTTTCTAAGATGCACCGTTTAGAAGATATTACTGATTTAATATTGATTTTTTTGATAACTCAATAAGTTTTGGCCTTTTTTGAATGTATTCCGAGTTTTTTTAGTTTCAAATGTATTTTTTTCGGAAAGATTGGAAAATTTTGAGTTAAAATGACACTGACAACTTAAAGATTCGAGTGAAATTCTCTGCCTTAAAAGTATTTTGAAAAACAAGTTACAAAATCCCACTATCAGGAACAATGATTTCTTCAAGTGATTTTTGGTGCGTTGTGCTGAAAACGTGCTAACAAGTATTAGATACAGGTAATTAGATATTTGGTTAGATTTAGGTTAGGTTAAAAATGTTCACTATCCTGAAAAAAAGTGCGCTGAAATTGTCGCAGGTGTACGAAGAAATCTTTTTAAATTAGACGCTAAAACAGAAAAAGCAAACGAGTTTGATGAAGTCATAGAAAATATGAAAATTAAATTTTTAAATTCAGCCACAAGGCAAGAAAAACTATCAATTTTATCATTGTTACCAAAATCATGGTCAGTACAAAAAATTGTAGACGAATTTAAAACCAGTAGAAATATGGCGTCAGATGCAAGAAAGGAAAGATCTCTTTCCATTATCTAATGTATTTGATTCATCTCAAGGTTCAAGCTCTGGAAAAGCTTTGAGTAATGAAACAAAAGAACTGCAATGCCAGGCCAAAGAGATTTTGTTAGCGTAAAGACAGGAAATAAGAGATAAACTGTTCAGAAAAGATTGTTAATGATGACATTGAGAGTGTGACCGTTCATTTTTAAGTCACAATAAAATATATGGTGAGAAGGCCAGTTGGAGGTTAAGAATTCAAGAAAACATTGTAATTTATGTTTGTGCTGTAATAATAATAATAATAATAATAATAACGTAAATGTCTGAATGTCAAACTTACAATCTGTCTCCACTTACAATAGTGTTTGAGTGATGTTAGTTTTACATTTAGTAGCCTCGAAGTTGATGTCCTCCTGTAAATATTTATTTCATTTGTGTTTACTCCGAAATAGTTTATTTATTTATTTATTTATTTATTTATATATTTATTTGATTATTTATCTATTTATTTATTTATTTATTTATTTATTTATTCATTTATTTATTCAAAGATTTTTTATTTACATTCAAAATTTATTCATATTTGGTTAGAATTTTGGAAGTTTTGCGGAAACAAGTGAGTAGGAAATTTGAATTTGTTAAGGCTTTGCATGCAGCCAAATTGTCGGAGTAAACGGGTAATTTAGAATAGGACATCAATTCGTTTTTGTTAGCGTGTAAGTTTTCGCCCGTCATCTGTCATCGTTCGTCCATCACCGTGCCTACGAGTTGTCATCATCATCTTTGTTGTCGTGAGACGTCGTCATCAGATCTGTGAATGTATGGATGATGAGGATGATTAAGGGGAGATAAAATTGTGATGAGTCATCCACCCATATAAAGGGGTGGTAGAATAGAGCCGGGAGAATTAATGTAAAAGTCCGGAAGAGTGAGGATAGAGTGTCGGTCCGCGAGTTAGTCCGTCACCATACTAACCGCGAGTGTTCCCATTTCAAAATCTAATTCGAAAATCCACAGTGAAAATACCGAACAATTAAAAGTTCAGATATAGTGCGGGTCATCGAAAATCACCACTAACGGTTAGAAAAGTGCACCAGAGACTCTTACGTAAGTTCTAACCGCGCTAGTTTTCGGTGATCACTATCGTACGCCCTAGAATCGAGCGAGCTAGTGGTGAACAATTGTACAACACTAGAGTGCAGTGACCGGCCAGACAATAAGAAACGAAGAACAGTGGTATTCCGTAAAGTCTGTGGTTGTCTGGCCATTTTGTGGTGCATGCTTGCTCGATTGGCCACTGAGTGAATACGCGCGCAATTTTGGTACCACTCTCCGGACAGGGAACTAGGCCTCCGTTAGACTTGGCCCTACCGACACAATTTGAATGTTACGCTCTGTTCTCCATTCCCCTTTCCGTGAAACTGTGAAGAAAAATGTTCCTGTGAGACTGTGTTCCCGTTTGTAAGCTGTGTTCCTGTTTGTAAGCTGTGTTCCCGCCCGATGTTTATGCATGCCAACGAAGTCAACGGCCGCAACGGTGAGCTCAAGCAAGAATAGTTAAATAAAACCTGTCCAAAAACAAAAAAAAAAGATTATTATGCCTTTGCTAGTTTTTAATAGTTAATTAAATGTGTGGCCCTCTTAACCTCAACTGTATTTGTCTTATTTAATATTTAAAAGAAAAATCTTGTTTTCCGCCATCTTTTATGTGAATTGTCCGCCTTGTCACCAAATATTTAACACGTGAAATGCTCTGGGAGAACACAAGACACGACCCGTAAAATAAAGTTCGAGAACCCCTGTGCTTACGCCGTTTCCATTACAGGGGTTCACAGATAGATTACAATAGTAACAATTGGCGCCCAACGTGGGGCAATTGTTACTATTGTAATCTATCTGTGAACCCCTGTAATGGAAACGGCGTAAGCACAGGGGTTCTCGAACTTTATTTTACGGGTCGTGTCTTGTGTTCTCCCAGAGCATTTCACGTGTTAAATATTTGGTGACAAGGCGGACAATTCACATAAAAGATGGCGGAAAACAAGATTTTTCTTTTAAATATTAAATAAGACAAATACAGTTGAGGTTAAGAGGGCCACACATTTAATTAACTATTAAAACTACCAAAGGCATAATAATCTTTTTTTTGTTTTTGGACAGGTTTTATTTAACTATTCTTGCTTGAGCTCACCGTTGCGGCCGTTGACTTCGTTGGCATGCATAAACATCGGGCGGGAACACAGCTTACAAACAGGAACACAGCTTACAAACGGGAACACAGTCTCACAGGAACATTTTCTTCACAGTTTCACGGAAAGAGGAATGGAGAACAGAGCGTAACATTCAAATAGTGTCGGTAGGGCCAAGTGTAACGGAGGCCTAGTTCCCTGTCCGGAGAGTGGTACCAAAATTGCGCGCGTATTCACTCAGTGGCCAATCGAGCAGCATGCACCACAAAATGGCCAGACAACCACAGACTTTACGGAATACCACTGTTCTTCGTTTCTTATTGTCTGGCCGGCCACTGCACTCTAGTGTTGTACAATTGTTCACCACTAGCTCGCTCGATTCTAGGGCGTACGATAGTGATCACCGAAAACTAGCGCGGTTAGAACTACGTAAGAGTCTCTGGTGCACTTTTCTAACCGTTAGTGGTGATTTTCGATGACCCGCACTATATCTGAACTTTTAATTGTTCGGTATTTTCACTGTGGATTTTCGAATTAGATTTTGAAATGGGAACACTCGCGGTTAGTATGGTGACGGACTAACTCGCGGACCGACACTCTATCCTCACTCTTCCGGACTTTTACATTAATTCTCCCGGCTCTATTCTACCACCCCTTTATATGGGTGGATGACTCATCACAATTTTATCTCCCCTTAATCATCCTCATCATCCATACATTCACAGATCTGATGACGACGTCTCACGACAACAAAGATGATGATGACAACTCGTAGGCACGGTGATGGACGAACGATGACAGATGACGGGCGAAAACTTACACGCTAACAAAAACGAATTGATGTCCTATTCTAAATTACCCGTTTACTCCGACAATTTGGCTGCATGCAAAGCCTTAACAAATTCAAATTTCCTACTCACTTGTTTCCGCAAAACTTCCAAAATTCTAACCAAATATGAATAAATTTTGAATGTAAATAAAAAATCTTTGAATAAATAAATGAATAAATAAATAAATAAATAAATAAATAAATAGATAAATAATCAAATAAATATATAAATAAATAAATAAATAAATAAATAAACTATTTCGGAGTAAACACAAATGAAATAAATATTTACAGGAGGACATCAACTTCGAGGCTACTAAATGTAAAACTAACATCACTCAAACACTATTGTAAGTGGAGACAGATTGTCGGAGTAAACGGGTAATTTAGAATAGGACATCAATTCGTTTTTTGTTAGCGTGTAAGTTTTCGCCCGTCATCTGTCATCGTTCGTCCATCACCGTGCCTACGAGTTGTCATCATCATCTTTGTTGTCGTGAGACGTCGTCATCAGATCTGTGAATGTATGGATGATGAGGATGATTAAGGGGGGAGATAAAATTGTGATGAGTCATCCACCCATATAAAAGGGGGTGGTAGAATAGAGCCGGGAGAATTAATGTAAAAAGTCCGGAAGAGTGAGGATAGAGTGTCGGTCCGCGAGTTAGTCCGTCACCATACTAACCGCGAGTGTTCCCATTTCAAAAATCTAATTCGAAAATCCACAGTGAAAATACCGAACAATTAAAAAGTTCAGATATAGTGCGGGTCATCGAAAATCACCACTAACGGTTAGAAAAGTGCACCAGAGACTCTTACGTAAGTTCTAACCGCGCTAGTTTTCGGTGATCACTATCGTACGCCCTAGAATCGAGCGAGCTAGTGGTGAACAATTGTACAACACTAGAGTGCAGTGGCCGGCCAGACAATAAGAAACGAAGAACAGTGGTATTCCGTAAAGTCTGTGGTTGTCTGGCCATTTTGTGGTGCATGCTTGCTCGATTGGCCACTGAGTGAATACGCGCGCAATTTTGGTACCACTCTCCGGACAGGGAACTAGGCCTCCGTTACACTTGGCCCTACCGACACAATTTGAATGTTACGCTCTGTTCTCCATTCCCCTTTCCGTGAAACTGTGAAGAAAAATGTTCCTGTGAGACTGTGTTCCCGTTTGTAAGCTGTGTTCCTGTTTGTAAGCTGTGTTCCCGCCCGATGTTTATGCATGCCAACGAAGTCAACGGCCGCAACGGTGAGCTCAAGCAAGAATAGTTAAATAAAACCTGTCCAAAAACAAAAAAAAAAGATTATTATGCCTTTGCTAGTTTTTAATAGTTAATTAAATGTGTGGCCCTCTTAACCTCAACTGTATTTGTCTTATTTAATATTTAAAAGAAAAATCTTGTTTTCCGCCATCTTTTATGTGAATTGTCCGCCTTGTCACCAAATATTTAACACGTGAAATGCTCTGGGAGAACACAAGACACGACCCGTAAAATAAAGTTCGAGAACCCCTGTGCTTACGCCGTTTCCATTACAGGGGTTCACAGATAGATTACAATAGTAACAAGAGAAGCTTTTAATCGCTTAAATGAAATGTACGTCAATGTAAAAATAGGGTTTTCATCATTTGCAAGCCTCCGGCCAAGGCAATGTAAACTATTGACTATCACAGGAACACATAATGTTTGCGTTTGCACTACGGATGAAAATGTCAATTTAATTCTACATAGCTTAAAAAAATACAATGTCTTGAATGATCTAAAAACATTAACGAATAGATTACTTTGCGAAAATAAGACAACTCATTGCCATCTACGAAGATGTAAAAACTGCCCAGATACCTCAGTTTTAGAAGACAGTTTATTGAAACAACTGGAAGAAAACTTTGTTGAAAAGCTTTCATTCGAACAATGGGTTACCACTGACAGATGTGATTTAGAAACTTTGGTAAAGCAAACCGATGAGTTTGTTTCATTTTTCAGCTCAAAATTAGAAAGTTTGATTCCGCATGATTTTGTAAAAACTGAACAATCCAATTTTTTGAAAACTACAAAACAAAACTTGCAAGATGGTGAATTTTTAGCTATTTGTGACTTTTCTGAAAATTACAGCTTCATTTTGCAGGATGAAGTTCAATCACACCATTGGAACGTGGCTAAAATATTTACCTGCACTTAGTAATTCAGAAAAAGCACCAAAAAATGAAAAAAGTGCCACTAAATTATTAAGGCCTGTGCCAACAAATAATGTGTGATCAGCATTAAAAAATTAGGAATGAGCAATAAAAGATGAGAAAAGATCTTCGGATAATCTAATTGTGACCGGTAAATCTGTCAAATAAAGCAACAGCTATTAGTATATGTGCAATTAAATATGGCAGTATTTCCGCCAAATTATGTAATTTGAGCACTAAACTATTCGCATATGTCTTTTAATTTTGTTAGATTTTCCCATAAAAACAGTAAAATGAGCAATGGATATTTATTTATCCATTGCTCATTTTACTGTTTTTATGGGAAAATCCAACAAAATTAAAAGACATATGCGAATAGTTTAGTGCTCAAATTACATAATTTGGCGGAAATACTGCCATATTTAATTGCACATATACTAATAGCTGTTGCTTTATTTGATAGATTTACCGGTCACAATTAGATTATCCGAAGATCTTTTCTCATCTTTTATTGCTCATTCCTAATTTTTTAATGCTGATCACACATTATTTGTTGGCACAGGCCTTAATAATTTAATGGCACTTTTTTCATTTTTTATTGCTCAAATCTCTCTTTTAATTGATGATTAATTATGCTGCCATTGGAACGTGCAACAGGCCACAATCCATCCTTTCGTAATATATTATACTGAAAATATGCAAATTAAACATTTTAGCTTCATTATAATTTCTGAAGAACTAAGACATGATTCAGTCGCTGTTAATTTGTTTATTGATAAAATGATAAACTTTTTACAAATTGATCAAAATAAAAACATAAAAAAAAATTATTTTGTGTCAGATGGTGCTGCTTCACAGTATAAAAACCGAAAAAACTTTTCTAGCCTTTGTAAATTTAAGTCAAAGTATGGTATTGACGCTGAATGGCATTTCTTCGCAACATCGCACGGAAAAGGTCCATGCGATGCTATTGGAGGTACGATAAAACGCATGGCTACCAGAGCAAGTTTAGCCAAAGAATGCGAACACCCGATAAAGACTGCAAGAGAGTTGTTTAATTGGGCAAACAAACGAAAAGAAGAAGAACTTACAAAGTTGCCATTTTGTTATTCTACTACAGAAGAATACGAAAATATGTCTTTGCAGCTAAATAATCAATATAATAATGCAAAAACAATTCAAGGAACTCAAAAATTCCACTCATTTCTTCCTCTATCAGAAAATACAATAAAGGCAAAGCTTTATTCGAACTGTCCTGACAATGATGCCAAAATATTCGATATTGTTAAGAAAGTTGTGTAAACAATAATTTTATAAAAATACAGGAATAAAAATAAACTGATGATATCCAAAATATAATGTTATTTTTTATTACGCACAATCACCATCCCTGAAAAATAAGCTTAATTCGCTCTTTTGAATCTTGCTAATTGAGGAGCTTGCATTTGCAGTTCTCAAAAAGGTGTATCTCGAAATCGAGTTGTCTCATCGGTTTGATGTCTGTGGCGATGTTCGGCAATAGAGAGAAAATATGCACAGTATAAACACATCTAGTTTAAATGGATTAAACTGTTAGGCGATATGCAAGAGTTGAATGCACATTTTCAGCACAACGCACCAAAAATCACTTGAAGAAATCATTGTTCCTGATAGTGGTATTTTGTAACTTGTTTATCAAAATACTTTTAAGGCAGAGAATTTCACTCGAATCTTTAAGCTGTCAGTGTCATTTTAACTCAAAATTTTCCAATCTTTCCGAAAAAAATACTTTTGAAACTGGAAAAACACGGAGTACATCCGAAAAGGGCCAAAACTTATTAAGTTATCAAAAAAATCAATATTAAATTAGTAATATCTTCTAAACGGTGCATCTTAGAAAAATGTTACCTAAGTACTTTTTGCTTGCAAATTTGATGTACTTTCATAAAATTAGGGTGACAAACTTTTTTGGCTTTTCTTAATAGCTTTTTTGAAAATTGTAATTTTTTTTAAAATTTTTTTTTTCGTTGTAACCTATTTTTCTCCAGAACAACCTACTGTGCACTAGATAGCATTTTTAATCAGCTATAACATAATGATAATTAAAAAATTATTGACATGTAACTTTTAAGGGAAAATCTATATTTTAGTTCAAAACACAAAAACCAAACTTTTTTTTTACCGTACATATTTTCTCCATATAGCACCAACAATTGTCTAAAACTTTGCCCAAAACACCAAACCAATCGGACAAACCGTTTCCGAGATACAATTTTTTGAAGATATCATGATTCAAAATGGCGAACCAAGTATGCAAAACGGCGTTTTTCTTCCCCAAAAACTTGTATGCAAGGTTTCATGCAAATCAAAAAATATGAAAATTACTCGTTGCTGAAATGATATGGAAACGCTCACATGTCTTGTTGAAGATTGAACTTAGTTGTTTCTTGTAATCTTTTTGACAACAAACAATAAAATTTACATAAGGGATCCATCCTTCTATCAATCCTGAGTAGTTCTTTTTAATTTCAAAACTTCCGATTCGCGAACGAGGCAGCTGTTGAATCTTTTGCGTTGATTTTTCTCTTTCTTTGAAACTTGAGCAGAGTACAAATCTTAACAAAAAAAAGAAGTAAATAAATTGTTATACACTCATATGGCGTTGCCATTCGGCCTAGTGGCGTTCGGCCTCCTTGCGTTCGACCTAGTGATATTCGCCCTAAAGTTCTTTTACAAAATACACTATTGCTTAATCTTTCTATATATTTCTGTTATAATTTCTGACTGTCTGAACCTTATAGACTCGGACACTACTAAACCGATCGGCGTGAACTTTTGTATGGAGGAGTTTTCAGGACCGGAAAAGGTTCTTTAGATAGTAAGAGACAACCCCCTACTCTGACAGGGGAGGCTCCCATACAAATGAAACACATATTTCTACATGACTCGAGAACTAATCCATCAAAGGGAACTAAATTTAGCATGTCAGAGTTTTAAGAAGCAAGAAATGTTTCTACTTTAGTTTAAGAACCAAATTTGGCAAGTAGATGTTTTTGCAGTTTAAGGTCCATTTGCCCTCTGTTAGAGGGGGGCTCCCATACAAATGAAACACTACATAACTGGAGAACTAATCAAGAATATGGAACCAAATCTGGCATGTGGAGGTTTTTGGAGGAGAGAAGAAATGTATCTATGGTAGTATGAGATTCCTCCGCTCTCTGGAAGGAGGGGGGGGGGGGTCATACAAATGCAACACAAATTTCTGCATAACTCGAGAACTAATCAAGTAGATGAAACCACATTTGGCAGGTGGATATTTTTGAACGCAAAAAAAGGTTTCTAAGGTGACTCGAGACCCCTCCCTTTTCTGATAAGGGGGCTCCCATACAAATGAAACACAAATTTCTGCATAACTCGCGAACTTATCAAGCATATGAAACCAAGTTCGGCAGGTGGAGAATTTTAAAGGAAAGAAATATTTCTATGGTCGTTTGAGACCCTTCCGCCTTCTGGAACGGGAGACTCCCATACAAACGAAACACCATTTTTAGCATAACTCTAGAGCAAATGAAGTAAATTAAACCAAATTTGGCATGTTGAGATTTTCAGAGGCAAGAAATGTTTCTTTGGCAGTTCAAGACCCCTCTCTGTTTTAAATGGGGTGGGGCGGGCTCGCATGCAAATTAAACACGAATTTCTGCATAACTCGAGAACTAATCAAGGAAATGAAACCACATTTGACTACACATTTGATTTCCTTTAAAAAGGAATTTCTGTTGTCTGTCTGTCTGTCTGTATGTCTGTATGTCTGTCTGCCTGTCTGCCTGCCTGACCCTTATAGACTCGGGAAGTTCTGAACCGATCAGCGTAAAAAATTGTATGCAGGGGTTTTTAGGGCTGGGAAAGGTTCTTATTATTGTATGAGACTCCTTCTCTCTCAGAAAGGGGGGCTCTCATACAAATGAGACAAAATTTCTAGCACTAATCAAGCGAATCAAATAAAATTTGGCATGTGGGGGTTTTTGAAAGCAAGAATGTTTCTATGGTAGTTCAAGACTCCTCCCATTTCTAATAACGCGCTTTTACTTACTAGGGTATCTGAAGCCTCCAGCTTTCGAACAGATAGTCGTGAACGAGAATAGTATCCAATATTTAATGTTCTTTTGATGTATTTTAACATGCAGTTTATAACATTAGCTGCTCATGAAAAAGATACTGTTGGGGCAGGTTCGAGATTCCCGGTGAAATGTCTCTGGGCAATATATCGAGAATTGGCTGTGAAGTACTAGAGCTACTGCTATATCCCTCTAGACGTTACTTCTCCTTTACAAGAATTAAGGCTAAGAAGAATTGGATACTGGGGAATGGACTTTATTCGCATTAGCTGGTTGGAATAAAATTTGGGAGAACCTATTGGCTTCAAATAATGGATTTGGAAATGATTTATTAAATAATTTGAGTTAGAGAGAAAATATCTCATCTACTACGACTAGTTCAGACTTGAACGTTATCTTGTGCAAAAGTGTAGTACTAGGTCAGGTGGGTTCTAATCTAATCGAATCTAATATAATCTCACACTAACGCAACCAATTCTTGAAGGCATCCTGGAAAATGATGGTTTCTTGAATACATCATTTTTCTTGTGATCGGCCAGGCCAACTGCGTAGTATGTGCCGCAGAGAGGATTCCAAGACCTAGAGCGATTCCAGAAAGATCTAAAATCGCTCTACTACTCTGTATTAAGGAAGGAAGGAAGAAAGCGTGGACCTCCCGTACCAAACGCTTCCATGTAGAGGTAAATGATGTGATAATTTGTATTTTATCGTTGGGAGCATAGATGCTAGAAAGATTAGTTTATGCTCCTTTTGCCTGTGGGTTGAACCAAAAGCCTGGCAATAATTGCCAAGGTTATAGCGCCTTATCTCGCTTAAGTGGACTAAAACTTACGACGATGGATAATTGCGAAGCTGAAAATAGCATAAAAAATATTGTGAAGGAATGTTATAATATAAGATGAGAATAACATGTGTACTGTCTGCTTGACTTTCGATTGTGGTTCCGCTGCAATTGTAAATGGACTTGCATTATCATTACCATGAAGGAAAAAAAATTAAATTTTAATACAATACTCGGAAATTCCATTGATGATCCAAAATTATATACCGTATAAAGAATACTTACATTTTTCGTTGTATGGTAAGATTTCAGCATACTAGCTTACCGGGGTTGCGCTGCCTACATTGCGTTGGTGGGACTGCCGCCTAAGGTATAGCTGACGAGATACAGCGTTTTTTACTCAGCCGCTGGTGGACAGACGCTCAGCACGCACCTCCTCAATTTAGCTGAAGTCAGAAGGACAACAGTCCCCAGGCTGCACTACCAGTTAAGTACGCAACCCTTAGCTGGCGGTCTTTGTCATCTCTTGACCCGTGAAAGCATGAAGTAGGAACTTGTGAGGACCAGAGCTATGTTGCGGGGACGCACGCTCCATCACAGTTGTCGACTCACCATTTTGCAGCCCGTAGTACTAGATGAGATGGGTTCACCACGAATCTATATAAACACACTGGGAACTAATTGAGAATCAACAGATACACATGCTTTAAAAATGAGCGAAACTTGAAATTATGATCTAGAGAAACGTGAATTATAATAAAGCAATATACTTTGTAGAACAAACTGAGAACCAAAAATTTGAAAGAATACTTTAGTTCAAATGCTACAATGATGTTACAATTAGGTGATAAGCGTTAAACTCAAGAATGTTTACACCCTATGTTTTGACAAACAAAAGATGCATCCTGCTTAATTCAGTTTTTCATTACTGTGATAGGTCAATGTGCGACCAGCATTCGCTTCGGTGTGTTTTCGGCCAACAGAAATTAGTAGGCCAAATTGCCAATAAGAAGGGATTTTGAACTTTTAGTAAAATTTCAATACTCCCCCACAGGTGCAAGGGTTGACTTCGTCTGCTGGAGGTTACATGTCTGGTATCGATGGTTTCAAAATTATCCCCTAGGTTTCTTACTGAAAGGACAGCGGATCCGGATTGTGATAGTTTTTTAAGGGCCTACGCTGAAGTACTCTTACCAGAAAATTTAGAATTTATAGAGCTCAGAAACTGTACTAGATATTTAATGTTTCATCACATCAGTTTGTATGCAAGTAATGCTGCGAGCAATCTGGGATTCAAATGGTGAGTTGACAACTTCTAAGGAGGGTGCGACCGACTTCTGGTCCTCACAAGTTCCTACCTCATGCCTCCTCGAGTCATATGATCACAAAAGACTGCCAGCTGAAACATGGAGACGCTGGTTGGTGTAGCCTGGGCAATGTTGTCAATCCGACAATAGCGAAGTGAGGGGGTGCGACCGGTAAATCATATCATAATTTTCCATTCTCATATCTTTCAGGTCTCACAAGTCATCAGGTATCATAAAATAATTTAAAATTTAAAATTCTTTTTTTTTCTCATGGCGGTCATAAATTGCCTAAATTTTCTGGTTCATAATGGATGCGGAAGTTTGTCTACAATTGCAACAAAACAGCAGTCGGCACGCATGTAATTTTCAGTTTATTTTATTATATCCCTTCACTATATATATTAGCTTATAGGACGTTGTTTATTCATAGCCATTATCATTCATCTCTATCATCTTTATCATCATTATTATCATTTTTATCATTACTTGTGCTTTCGTGATTCTTGTTCTAACATAAATATTTGTTTTTTTATAATTTCACCTTATAGGTTATATAAACTTTTAATTATTTTGTCCTTTATGTCGAATTATCATTATGATTGAGAAGTATCTAGTACCTTGATTAAAAGAAGCTGCAACGGAATCTATGGAAGGATTTTGTACTTATTACCTAATGTATTTTTCATTTCCTGTTTGCGAAAAGACCTTCTTCCAAATCTGAGCTGCATCGCTGCATCGATTCGTGCAGCGCTGTTTGCCATTCGGCTAGTGTCTGATGTTACAGTTCAATTTTTGGCAATTCTGTATCATGACTCACAATATCATTATATTTGATGATATTGTTTTATTGATTTTACTTCATAGATGATTTAACCATTGCTTATTGATTTTTATGTCCATTTGTCTTTAACTCTCTGTCAATTAAATTTTCCCTGCTTTCCCAACACAGGAGTAATAACTATTAGGCCAGCAAAAATAAAAGTGGATTGCTGTTATAAAACCAACATGAAGCAGCAAATAGTAACCATGGCAACAGTAAATTAAAATGTATAAATGTTAGTTCTGTAAAATTTAACAAACTTTTTCAGGATGCCACAAATCAAGATTTTGATGAAATGCTGCTATCAGTGAAAACGACCGAAAACGCGGTCAAGCGCGCACCACGGAACTCTACACTAAAACACTTGACTACATTTCTTGCATTTCAGGATCAACCGAATGGAGATCGTTTATAATAGATATGAATGATTGTAGTATTTTTCATTTACATAATTATATACACTATTATATAAATATTTCATGGGAATGGGAGGGACCATCAGGGCACCCGATTGAAGCACTCTGGATGGGGAGAGTGGAAATGCCAACTCCCCATTGCTAACAGTTTGTGAATAGAGGGCGGGCTCTTCTCCCCGCCCATTGGGGCATCCTTATGTTAGATAGCTTGCTCTTGTGACCAATTGTTCAGTCTTGTTGTTGGAAGGAGATTCTTTATATCCCTGTGGATACGTATAAGTGATGTTGCCTATCGATCCATCCAACCCCTTTTTGGCCCTTCATACAATGGCATGACTAGGATAATCAGTGGTTATTAAAGCTTGATCAAGTCTAACAGAGAGGAGAGCCTATTGCTGTCGGATGTAGTATCCGTGCTACAATGGGTGGTAGTACATATCATACATCATACATCAAGTAATGCTGCAAGCAATCTGATGGAGTTTGATTCGATTTCCAGATTGTGAGTTTGCGATCTGTTCAATTTAATTAGATATAAAGATATAGAAGATAGAAAAAAAAATACATGGATCAGCAATTCACCTCAACAGTAGATTTAGCCTTCACCACCTACGATATTGAGCAACGGCAGCATAATTAATCATCAATTAAAAGAGAGATTTGAGCAATAAAAAATGAAAAAAGTGCCATTAAATTATTAAGGCCTGTGCCAACAAATAATGTAGATCAGCATTAAAAATTTAGGAATGAGCAATAAAGATGAGAAAAGATCTTCGGATAATCTAATTGTGACCGGTAAATCTGTCAAATAAAGCAACAGCTATTAGTATATGTGCAATTAAATATGGCAGTATTTCGCCAAATTATAATTTGAGCACTAAACTATTCGCATATGTCTTTTAATTTTGTTAGATTTTCCCATAAAAACAGTAAAATGAGCAATGGATATTTATTTATCCATTGCTCATTTTACTGTTTTTATGGGAAAATCCAACAAAATTAAAAGACATATGCGAATAGTTTAGTGCTCAAATTACATAATTTGGCGGAAATACTGCCATATTTAATTGCACATATACTAATAGCTGTTGCTTTATTTGATAGATTTACCGGTCACAATTAGATTATCCGAAGATCTTTTCTCATCTTTTATTGCTCATTCCTAATTTTTTAATGCTGATCACACATTATTTGTTGGCACAGGCCTTAATAATTTAGTGGCACTTTTTTCATTTTTTGGTGCTTTTTCTGAATTACTAAGTGCAGGTAAATATTTTAGTCATTGAGCAACTGTATATGCTATGCTATGTTGAACTTTTAGCAAAGTCTCAACATTTTTTTAGCCCACAATCCCTCCAGATATACGTATAACAAGGTAAACAAATATGGATTTTATTCGTTTTTTATTATGGTTTCTTTTGAGCATGAGCTAAGCATGGTTGACCGCCCGAGGTTGCTACTCCGTTATTGCCAGACCAGCTGTTATTACAAAGACAACCAAAAGATGGTGCTTGAGACTAGCATACATCCTCAATCTGTAAAAACTGGTGATCCCAATCTAAGGCAGTACCGACACCGGCCTCGCCCGAATGCAGGTCAAGTAGGAAATGGGTAGGAATATGTTGACGCGATACTCACTTTATTTGAAATTTTTTGTTAGGGTTTCTTTTTTATATAAACGAAACGAAATGCTAGGTTTTGCTTAGTTGGCAAAAAAACCGCGTTCGATAACCCAAGTGCAGGAATCATTTTTTTAATTTATTTTTTAAACGAATGGTTCAAAAAAATAAGAACTTAAAACACTTTGAACTTTGAAAAAATCCCGATAAGACACTATAAATCAAAAAGGATCGGCACTCAAACCCCAAATAATCATCTTGTTCATGTTATAACTGCATAGAAGCACCCTTCGGATTAATATTGTCATTATCATTGTAAAATTACTATTCTGGATCATTTGGAAGATGTTTCTTTGCTTTGGACTAGTGAAATAAACGTTTCAGCATTTTTTTTAATTTTTTAACCAAATTTAAAAAAAAAAACTAGAAGACTCGTAAGAGAACTATTAAGCAAGTTGTTAGCCTATGTGCACTGATTAAATCCGGTTTCCTTCCTAATAAAAACGAAAAACGATGCGCAAACCTCTCTGTGACTCAAAACCAAAACAAATCCGATCGGGGGAGGCAAATCCAAAAAGGAATCGTTTCAAAAGAGAAGCGATTCATTTTATATAACTGACGGTCAGTAGCAGTGGCTATTGTTCATCACTTTAGGTCGGTTTTTCTCCGCCAAGATCCACACGGTCAATCGTCGACGCCTGTCACGGGGCATCCGAATGATACAGGCTTCCAATCCATCAAACGAGTACTGAATAGTTCAAAAATAATAATAATAAAAATCATAAAACAAATGCTTTCCATTCCTGAATCTGCGGCAGCTGCTTGGAATCAGCCGGTGTGGTGTGTTGCCCGCAAAAAATGGATCTAATATTCGATTGATGTCGGTGCTGTTGCTGCGATGACCTAATTCCACTTCACGGGGGGAACCATAAAATATGATCGGGACTGACTAGCGTTTACTTTTTGGCCTTCGGTAAAAGTTGGTCATTGGAAGAAATTTTAAATTGCTCCAAAACACTTATCATGATTACTCGCGCTGGATAACAATTTACACGCTTATTAAAAAAATGAGAAAAATGGGAATATCAAAATTGATGTAAACGATATGGGATTGAACTCGATGTGCCAAAAGCAGATTTCCGACCATGTGTCTTACACATATGTGAACTTCACTTCCAATCAGGAATCCACTTAACGATACCTGTTATTTATATTGCCTGGGAAGCACAATAATACATACGTGCTCAAAGAAGACGAGCTAATTCTCTAATCCTTAACTGTCTATGCTATCAGAAGCCCTAAATTCAATATCTTTCTTAATTAATTGTATCTTTCTTTTTTTTTCAATCTGGAGAAGACTGCTTTCTTGCCGTTCGTGAAGCGTGAAGGAAAATAGAACGAGTTGCTATGAATGATGCAAATTAGCCCATTGTATTAGTTCTTTTTTGTTAAGCTTGTTACGCCGGCTCTGATCTTAGCGGTCCAGTTGCCCTTCCACATTTATTGATTGAGAGCTTTTTATGCCAATGCATGCAGGGAACTTAAGAACATTACCATTCCGAAAAATCTCCCAGACAAGACCGGGATCCATCTTTTCCGGTTTACTTGTGCTGAGTCTCCATGTTAATGACCTTGCCCTTAAACAGTGGACCAGGCCATGCCTTTACTGCGGCGTCGACTTCTTAGCGAATGCAGTTGAGGGGAAACGTTAAGTTCAAGTCAGGCATGGTTTGAGATGGATAGTAAGTAATACACAATTACAATTGGAACCGGTTTTACACACGAAGTGTGAACGTTTACTTTTCCCGCCGAATCGTTCAAACGGACGTACGGAGAGCACATTTGTACATATTCTGCACCAACCAACAACGATTCATGTGCACTTTCGTTGGGCCTTTGATGCACACGGTATGCTTACTGGTAAAAGAGAGAAAGATCCTTTCAATTTCCCCCCGTAAAAAAAACTACCAAATAAAACTGAATGCAGAGAAGTGGATCACAACTGTGAGCCGACGGACTGAAAAATAAATAAAGTGAGTTTTTTTTTATTGAGCCGAAAAGCATGTTGAATTTGATTTCGATGCACAGTTTCAGGTGAAATGATTGGTTAACGAATTTGCATTGATGTTCGGGATAAAGCAAATCTGTTCAATTTAATTAGGCAAGGCTAAAAGTGAAAATAAGTGAAAGGAAAAATCTCTTTACTTACATGGATGCAGAAAAATTAGGTTTTAAAATTGACTGTTACTTTAACAAATAATGGTTTGAAATTTAAGAAAAATGATGTTATCTGTCAATGTTTTTCAATCGTGTTATATTTTTAATTGGCTTTGGTCCACTTAAAATCTGGACACCTCAAACCAGGTGTTTCTCGGGATTGATTTGACGTGAGAAAAATGAATTTTTCTATTAATGTATTTTCATGAGAAAAACAATGAAACTTACTCTAGCAACAATTGAATGGCCTCATTGAGGACATTCGGAGTCGGATTTATGTTTTCTTTAACTTCCCGTAATAATTGCGCAATACTTTTTTATGCCAGTTTGGCGGCCAGTTGTGTATCCTAGTCGACGAAATCCACTTTATATACCCAAAATAAAAAAGATTGTAATGCAATTTCGCATGATTTTGTTTCATTTCTCGTAATGAATCGTAACTTGTACAAAAATGGAACAGTGTACAATTCGCTTAGAAAAATTCAAGGTGTGCGTGAGGTTGTGCAGCGTTTTAGTGTTGTGTGTGAGATTGAAGCCCTAAAATTCAATGGCTCACAAAAAAAAAGATCGATAATCGTAACCGAGATTCGAGCCGCGGCCGCCAGCGTGACGGCTCCAGATAGTTACCCTTCGGCCACTTTATCAAGCTGATTTGTTCGGCTTCGTTTATTTCATAAAACGCTGGGGGAACTTGATGAGTGAAAATAAAAATAGAACACTTGACAGTGGAATAACAACAGTGGCCAATAGCGATGCGGAATTCTGTAGTATTGTCTCATCCATATTGAAAAGTTGTTGACAGTTGAACAAAGACCCAAAGACGGTTGCTTCGACTGTCGAGGCACCAAGCACACAGCGATAAATTTGTTTCGAGGAATCTGTGTGCTGCCATCCGCTGGCACACACTTGAATGGCTTTGTTCAAAATCATAAAAAGCTTTATGGATCATGATGGGCGAAATTGCCTTTTCTGAATTATGCAGATTTCTCAAGATATGATTGCAAAAACTACAATTGCTTTTATTGCCACAATTTCAACTTTTGGGTGTAGTCACGGTACCACTGTAGCAGCTTCCAGCTATAGTAGCAGCTTGCCAAATCTAGCCAGAACATCACTGGACCTTTGTGAACGCAAGTGAAAAGTATTGTACATTTCTCCGGGCACTCTTGCTTATACAGCTTCGAGTCTATCGTTTTTTGGTGATGAACAGCTTAGTTTTGCGAATTCCTTGTCAGATTAGCAATTTCAGGGCATCAACTGCTGAAAGATATCACCCCGTACTTTGGCCAAATACAAGTTTTGTTCAGGAAGCTGCCTGAAATCCATCTTGAAACAGAATTTTTCATATATTAGAAGGCGTCGTCTGTAGTTCGTTTTTTGGGATTTTTGGCAGCTAGAGCCGCAGATGTTCTGCGGCGATTACAGTGTATTTCGCGTTGATCGTTGCTCTACGCAAAGCTTCCGCCGCCGTGGAGGTAGTGTTTTGATCGCCGTTAACGAAAGATTTGAAACATTACTCGTTCAACATCCTAACAGCACTAATATCGAACATTTGTGGGTAAAAGTTACTGGTCAAGCGATGATTTGTCTGTCGGCGTCCTGTATATTCCACCGGAAAAAAGTCAGGATATAGCACAGATGCAGTCTCACCTTGATGCCGTATCAGAATGATTCTATTTGGGATTTCAATCAAACTCGTCTCGTATGGTAATCAAACAACAGCTACGCTTTCGTTGATCCACTTCAGTCACAGATTTCTACAGCTACTCAGACTCTTCTCGACAACATGGCATTTCACGGACTACGGCAACGCAATCTAATTCGCAACAGCACACATATTATACCTAATCTTCAGCACGACTCAAACATGACCAATGGATTTGCTACGCTAGCGACAGAACATGTGGTCCCACTCGATCGCTACCATCCAGCTCTAGAATTCTCTACGGCATTTCCATCACCAGTTTTATATCACGAAGAAGTAGATCTCTTAGTCAAAGAGACTGGACTTCCCTCATCGATGCACCTTGGTGACGTCAACACAAGCAGTGTCAATGAAAAATATGATCTTTTTGCCCAGCAGTTTTCCAATGCGTTCGTGAGCCATGTTCCAACCGCCGAGGAAATTGACGCTGCCAATCATATTGTACCAGGAGATGTGGTTGATCTTCTAAGTTGATGAGCAAATGGTGGAGTTTGCGTTAAAGAAGCTTAAGGCATCCTATTGTCCTGGTCCCGAGGGAATCCCTGCCTGCATCTTCAAAAATTTGTGGTGCTTCGTTAATCGCACTACTCGTAGCTGTTTTCAACCAATCACTTCAACAGCAGGAGTTTCCAGTGGTTTGGAAGAGGTCCCATATGCGGCCTGTTTTAAAGAACACGTGTTTTAAAGAACACAAGACACGTGTATCCAACTACCGTGGAATAACTTCCCTATCAGCGGGTTCAAAATGCTTAGAAACCATCGTATACAAAGTAATATTCGGTTCGTGCATCGCTTACATTAGTGAAAAACAGCATGGTTTCTTCACAAAGCGATCGGCGGACAGTAATTTATGCGATTTTGCATCGACCTGCATCAGTGCTATGGACAACGGTGCGCAAGTAGATGCTGTATACACCGATATCAAGGCTGCCTTCGACACTGTGAACCATGATGTTCTTCTAGCCAAAGGTGTAGAATCAGAAGAATCTCTGTCCTTCACTCCTGCATCTGGTGTGCCACAGGGAAGCAATTTCGCGTATTTTTAACTAATTAATTTCATTAAGACCACGATATCAGATAAAAACAATCATAATGAATGAATGAATACAAAATGTTACCGCAAGTATCTTTTGCTGACATCCGAGATCCGAGAGTTCTGGGATTTCTTTGATCGAACTCTATACTGCAGCGCTCTTAGTGATCGGATCTGAAATGTTTTGAAATGTTTATTCTTTCGAAGCTGTAAATTTCGTCACGATTAATTGATTCAAAGAAGTTATACTTGATGGAAGCCGCGAACCAAAAATACACCGTGATCAATAAATTCGGGTACTCTTTTCGGTGCGCGTGTAAAAAAATGCTAAGCGTATATTTTGTATATGTGTTTGTGATAATTTAACTTTCATGAATATATTGACACAAGCGCGTGATACAGGGTGGAACGGTCAATAACTGACCAAACATGATTGAGTGCACACTGATAAGTTTATTTCTTCATTTCTTTTTGAAGTTCATCGTCTACAAAACACAGGAAAATTATTTGATCGGGTTTCCGATTTTCCAAACGCGAATTGTCAGGTTTTTTTCTGCTTTAACTTATCTTGAATCTTTTCTTTGCCCGTACCTATATAAAACTCTTGACCTGGTAGTTGCTTGAAATCAGCCTTGACGTTTGTTTCATCGTTTATTACGCAATCAAACTTGGTCAAAAAACTTGTATACAAATTACGCGCTCTTCCTTTGGCTGTTCTGTTTTGCTTATCATCTCGATTTGGTGCCACTGTAACTATATGTTGTAACTATGTGTTGAAGGTCCGGCGCGTTTCTTTGCTCTTTGCACTATTGACTTTCCCAGTTTGTTTCCGATATCTTTGATGGAAAGGTTGGGATTGCGTTTGAAAATGCTGGCCATCCGGTCGCTGCGGCCTATCGCCTGGTTCCGGTTTCCTCCTCGACCAAGTTTTGACCCTTCCATCATTTATTCATTTTCGGTCAGTTGTTGTTTGCTTGCTACGCGCGATGAAGCAATTTAGGGAAATGGTAGTGAAACGATTATGCAGAATTTTCAAAATGGCGACGAAAGAACAGTGCGTGCGCGAAAAAGTATTGCACGAGTACTTTGAGAATCTTATCTGTCGCATCGTGCTACCACAAAAAAAAAGTTGGGAATCGCGAATTCCACGGTGTCAAAACCGTTAAAACGGTCCGAAGAACGTCTGACTGTTAGTCGGAAGCCAACATCCAGAAAAAAAGCCGTCAGTTTAACGAGAACGATCACAAACGCGTGGTTGGAGCCTTCAAACGGAAACCGAATGCCTAAGTTCGAGATGTGGCTAAAAAATTGCATGTGCAACATGTGGCTAAAAAATTGCAATTGCAACAAATAGACATGAAGAGAAAGTGTCTGATAGTTCCGTATAGGGTAACGGCAGGCTTTGAAATTGAAAGATACAAGATTGAAAACGAGCGCAGGGCATTTGAACGGTAGTATACGATCAGGCACATAACCCTTTGTCATACTACCCCATGCAGGATAGGCAAGGGGGGAAATCCCCTTGACTGACAAAAGGTTATGCAACCGATCGGGCTCTAATACTACCTATTGCTTGTTTCTAGTTTTAGCGATTTGTCCGTCTCCCAATACTGCCTAACACGGGTGAGCAATTATCTCCCGGTGTGGGGTTTATTTTTAGCATGCACCGCCTATTTCACACATTTGCTCTTCTCGTCATACTATAACTTATAGATCTCGGAGAGAACGACGGTGAGTGGTGCAAATACTGATCCCCACCAGTATGAATTAATGGATTCCCCCATAATGGGATTTCTGTATATGACTGCCAAAGATAAGTGTGATTTTCTCGAGAACCTCCGGACACAGAAGATGCCGAAGTTCGCCAATAAGTTCTCATTTTGGAAAACGATTTGTACTTGCGTTACCGCAAGCTCCATGAATGGACAGGTGTCAAAGGTAAGCAATCAAACGACCACCACAAAATATACTAAATAATAAATAACACATAACAAGGGAAAGAAGGGACCATCAGGACACCAAGCTCTCCGGCTGTGAATCCATTGGATTTTTTCATTTGGTCCTACATGCTATCCAAACTGAAGGACTACAAAATCTCGAATTTCCACCAGTTCAAGGTAGTAATCAAGAAAATTTGGCATGATATGCCCACCTACGTGCGGCTAGTGACAGTTTCGAAAAACGTTTGAGGTTGGCAACGAAAGTTAAATGAGAAGTCATTCCGAAACATTTACTGTAGTTAATTTACATAAAGAGTACTTTTCATAAAATGTATCAAGAAACTCAAAATATAACGTCTGCGTTATTTCAATCCATTTTGAAAGTGTATCCAAATTTATTGATCACGGTGTAAATATTAGACACCCACTTCGAAAATGCGACATTCAAAAAGTCGTTGAAATTGTCTAAATCGACCATTTGTAACGTTCTCATACATTTCCGTGAGCGGCATACTATCGATCGGCAGGATCATAGAAAACGTGGTGAGAGAGCTAAGGATTGGAAGTTGAATTCAAAAGTTTTTATGAATGAATAGGGCAAACCCAGGGCAGTCGGATTATTATATCGCCAAGAAATTCAGAGAAGGATTTCGATCTTTTGGGCAAGTAAGGAACCCAAAATAACACTGAAGCAGAATCTAGTTGCCAACAGTCGTGAAGAAAGATTATGGGCAGCTTCCTGGAAGCTTATGATCTTGCAAAAAAAAGGTTATAATTTGGCAAGGTATGGATTCCAAAATGTACAAGTAGGAGTGCCTGAAAAAACGTACTCTTCTGTACATTAAAACTTACAATAAACCTGTAAAGTTTTGGCCGGATTTGGAAGGCTGACATTACAGTGGAGAAATACTAAAGGGAAATTGAGACAAGTTGTCTTCGAAAAGGACATCAATCCAGCTAACTGCATTCAATTCCGCCCAATTGTGCAATATTGGGCAGTTATCAAACATAAGTTGGAGAAGAGTGGAAAAGTGACTCGAAGTGCAACATAGATGAGAAAAGATGATAGAACAAAATGGCCACCCAGGTTAGCCAACAGAGAGTGGTATTCGAAGAAAAGATTGAGAATATCATCAAAACCAAAGCTGAATATATTTTTGTTACTTCTCCTTTAAATAGTATTTTTGAGTACTCAAAAATTATTTTTCATTTCATCGTTCGCGCGTTATGTTTGACGTTCAGATTTTAACAAAAGCTGTATCTAATAAATCCATAGAAGATTATATAGAACTAGAGGTTTGAAAACCGATTGTCGAGAAAAGTCAACATTACCGATGCCAAAGTCTCCCATGTTTATGTTTTCAGCAATATTTTTTAAATAACTTCATCTAAAATGCTGATATACTTATTAATCATTTTAACAAGAAACAAATATGATAGCGAAAATTGTTTAGAATATACTCTCCTCAAACAGAAACGAAACACAAAACAAAATAAAGTACTCGAGGAGGAGTGAGGAACCTTTCTAAAAGACATCAAAAAACTAAACTAATTTGCTTCGTCACGAATACCGATGTCCACCTATTTGTTTTATCTTTTCCCACTGTGCGTTGTGAGCAACCATCGCACACATTCTTCAACTGCTCTCATCCTTTTAACTGTCAGGTTTCTCTTCGTGTGGTCAGTATATGTAGGTAATGCTATAGAGTTTTCCAGCCGAAAAAAAACTGGAAAAAGCCTGTTTTGTCTCGACTATTATTGATTGGAATGAAATATTTCTGACATGTAAGGAACCATTCAAGGTTTTATTTTCCATTAAACTTCATTTTTTTTACCAAGAGTAGCTTTTCAAAAAGCCGTTTTTAGAAACGAGATTTTTATTTGTCAAAATATTTTAACTTTAAAATAACTTTTTCGACGTTATTGGCATTATTTTAACGAATTTTAAACTTCAATCATCGGGATCAAAATTACATCCGTCCCGCTAAAAAGCTGGCTTGGTCTTTTTGTCTTTCCTTCTATCGTCGTAATACAATGCCCCTTTCAATTTCTCAAGTCAATTCATCCCAACCGCCATTCCAAATTCAGCATATCGATCTATGCTGTAGAAGGAGATGTTCGCTCATCACCATAAGGCACCAAGCTTGCTTCTAATCGGTAGGCAGAGACGTAGTAAGAGTTGGTGGCACCCCTGACAAACTAATAAAATGACGCCCCAACTTATATAGCTTTTTGAATGTTTTGTTTCAATTAGTCATTTTATACACTCTTGGATTATATGTGTCATATGTTGACGAAATTAATAAGATTATTTCAAATATTGCACAAAATGAATTAACAATATTTTATCTATATCGACTCATTTTCATTGTTACATGTATACGTTTGTGTTCTATCAAGTCTAATAGATCAGTACTGCAATAAAATTCACGTTCATCAGTTGAAATCTCTTTTAATCACATTTATATTTACAGAAAGTTAAAAAAAAATCAAAACTTCGCCTTACGTGCCTTAGCTGAAGCAAACTGATCAACAATAAAATCTAAATCAAGATTTGGTAGCCATTCCTTTTCTATCGAAAGAATGGCCAAGCAAGAGCGTCTGTCTTGCGTCATTCTAGAACGAAGATAGATTTTTATCATTTTCATCAGATTTCATTTCGTCGAATAATGTTTGTAAATCTCTGATTAGTTTACTAGCCACGTCTATGGTGATGGTTTTTGAGTGCATGGAATCGTTCGCTTTGTCGATGTTAATCAAAATTATCTCCCATGTGTCAAGATCACAAAGAAAGTGCACCGTGGCACTATTATATTTTGTCGGCTTAGTTAAGTCAGTTAGACTGGTAAACACGGAACAAACTGATCTCTTAAGAGCAGACACTGCTTGTCGTTTAGATAACCATCTTGTATCAGAATGTCCTTCCAATGATACTACCAAAGACTTTTTAAGAGCACTCCATCATTCCAACCGACTCGAAACTGAGTAAAATTGATGACCGTGTGCCAAGCAGAGGTAAACCATTGATATTTAACTATAGGCTGGAGGCAAAGATTCTAGAAAGTAGCCTTACTTAACCCCGATGTGCAAAAAAAAGGCGCGAAATGGAAGGAGAATGTGAGCGTGCCTCTCGAAGTTGGCATTTTAGCAGTACACTCTTAATTCTGTACTATTAATTTTTGAAAGTGAATTGATTAAATTTATGCAAAAGCTTGTCACAATAAAATTTTGTATTTCAGCGCCCCTATGGTCTGAGGCCCCTGGCGGAGGCCACTTTCGCCACCGCCTCACTACGCCCCTGTCACTAGGCAATCTGCATAACACAACCATTTTCGAACAATATTCACATATGGCTGACTTGACGAACATTTAAATTTAAATATTGACGAAAGAATATAAACAAAATAGAAACATATATGCAAAATTATTTACCTAACTGTCGTCTATCGTCAACAAAGGGCTATCGAATGTACAATAAACCTAGAAAGTGTGAGCTATTTAATGGAATACCTGTAACTAGAAATTAGAAGAAAAATTGGTATTTTCCATTTAATTCCAACTACCTTTATTGCTTATCTTGACAGATACGCGTATTTCGTCTACAATGTGCAGACTTCTTCAGTGTCTCGTACTTATAACTCGACTCTAATAATAATTCAACTATTGTTTATAATGAAAAATGTAATCGATCATTGCATAATAAAGGGTGTATTCGATAAAAATGGCACACACATATATACTCATCAAAATTAAACTGATTATCGGATTTTCTTGAAATTTTCAGGGAATGAAGAACTACTAATGAGTTTTGATTTACAACATTTGTTTTATTCAATTTCGTCTCCCATCCCGAATGCCCGCACCTTCCTTTTCACTCCACCCATCCGATTTTCCCAGTGTTTTTGTTGTTTTTACCCAAATTTTCTTCAATTCTAGCTCTGTTTTTATAGTTTTGGGATGTTTGCGAAGTTCCGTTTTCATAATTGCCCAGAATTTTTCAATTGGACGAAGTTCCGGTGAATTTGGTGGGTTCATATCCTTTGGCACAAAATTGACTCCGTTGGCTCGGTACCACTCCAATACGTTTCGAGCGTAGTGGCAGGATGCTAGATCAGGCCAAAACAGAGTTGATCCTTTGTGCTTCTTAATGAATGGCAAGAGACGCTTCTTAAGGCACTCTTCCGTGTAAATCGCACCGTTTATTGTTTCGGAAGTGATGAAGGGAGCACTTATTTCACCACATCCGCAAATTGCCTGCCAGATAAGAAACTTCTTTGCAAATTTCGATAGTTTCTTCTTTCGAACATCCTCCGGAACATCGAACTTCGACTTGGCAACGAAATATTCTTGCCCAGGAAGTTGACGGAAGTCGGCCTTGACGCATGTTTCGTCATCCATCACGATGCAACCGGATTTGGTGAGCAGCTTCGTGTAAAGTTTCCGGGCGCGGGTTTTCGCAGTGCTGTTTTGTTTTTCATTCCGGTTTGGGGCTTTTTGCACTTTGTAAACATGTAACCCAGCACGCTTCATGGTTTTCTGCACAAAACCGACTGACACCTTAGACTTTTTAGCGACATCTCGAATTGGCATGTTTGGACGGTTCTTGAATTGTTGTACGACTTTCCTGGCCATTTTACTGTCCATTGGACCACTTTTACGACCACTCCCTTCCTTCCTTTGGACACGCAGACGCTCCTTGAAGGTTCTTATTACACGAGACACAGTTGTATTTGCAATTCCAAGCCTTTTAGCAATCCACCGGTGGGACGCCCCTGGATTTTGATTGTGAGTGCACAAAATTTTCTCACGGACAATTTCTTGTTTCGACGACATGACTGGAACTACTGAATGTATAACTATGAAACTTGGCAGATGTAAATAATACACTATGGATAAGATCTATTCAAATTTCTAGGTTTTTTACTCATACGATTCAAAAGTTACAGAAGATTTTCTGTGTGCCGTTTTTATCGAATACACCCTTTAGACTGAGTTAAGGGACCCATACCCTAGGGTATGTGTCCCTTGACTCAGCCTATTATGCAACCAGCGATCACATTTTTCATTATAACTCATAAAGTTTTTAAGCTGTAAGCGAGATTCAACTAGTTATACACTTGCAAAGATAAGTTAGATAAGACATTTGGTAGTATGTTTCACGGAAATTTACACAACTCTTTTTATAAAGTCAGAAACATTCGAGGGATGTGGATTTAATGTCGGTCTATAGGCACCAAATTGGGTCTATTCGTGAATGGAACTTCGTCCCATTCGATGGATTTATTACTAAATGCAGTCTTTGTACGGTTTTTTTCTAATTTTATGAATTAAGGCATTGTAAGCTGTACTGGATTTACTTAAAACAACATTTCACAAAACAAACTAAAGTAAAACTGCATCGAAACACTTAAATGATGTTCATATATGATTTATCAGCCATTCAATAATGAAAACATTATAATTCAATGCAATGATTTTGTCTCTTCGATTTGTGTTTAGATGAGCCACTTGAATATAAACAACCGCACACTCATGCATTTCCACTTGAAATTTTACCAATAACAACCTTTTTACAACGTTATTAATAGTTCGGAACATACAAAAAATATGTACCCAACATTGGGTCTACGATTTTCTTGTAAAATCATTGTTATGTTAGCTATGTGAACAGTTAGTTTGTAACGTGTAGCTATAAGCTGTACATCCATACTGCATTACTTGCTTTATCAATTCAATTAAGCCAAATTTAGATCACTTGAAATCGTGTAGATCATCTGTTCAGCATAACCAGTGAAATCATAATGCCCCAAAAGTTCAAGAAACCGAAAATTGCGCGGAAGTGAACAACTATAAGTTGATTAATATTGTCTCAATTGCTTCGGATTGCATCTATTATGTAATAGCAACATGATTTTGTTTATTATCGCTAAATTAATGACAAATTTGGTACATAGGCCGAATTAAGGAGCTAGGCTAACATTACATCCCCTTACCCTATAAGGAAGAAATTCTGTGCGATGCACAATTTAGAACAGACTTTTGCCACGCGCGTATGAATTGTTACGATACGTCTGCATCAGATAATGCAATTTTAGAAAAATTGGAAGAGAATGAAATTAAATAAGTCTTATGGCACTTGCAGTGGATTACGACTAATAGGTGTAATATTGAATTAAAGACTTTACCATCAGAAGAGTTTGATTCTCTTTTATGAAAAAGATTGATAAATTAATATATCATGAACTATATCAAAAAAAATACGCAAGGTAAATTTTTTAAAACAGAAAAGTAAACACTAGAAGATGGTGAAGTCATAGTTATTTGTGATTTTTCTGAAAACTACTCATTTGTTCTTAAAAAGAAGAAGTGAGATAACTTTTATCATTGGAAGATAACTTTTATCATTGGAATTATGCTCAATGTACAATACATCCATTTGTTGCATATTACAAAGAAAACGGTACTCTAAAACAAATAAGTTTTGTGATCATTTCTGATGCTTTAAAGCTTGATACAGTAGCAGTTCAGTTGTTTATCTCAAAATTATTGGAATATTTAAAATCACAAATTACAGTTATAAAGATTATTTTAATGTCAGACGGAGCGGCATCCCAATATAAAAATAAAAATAAAAATTGCTAGTCTGTGTATTTAAAGATAGGCATAATATTGAAATAAAATGGCATTTTTTTGCAACTTCACACGGCAAGAGTCCTTGTGATGCGATCGGAGGTCTTCCTAAGAGAATTGCAACTAAAGAAAGTTAAGCTAAGCAACACGACCATCCTATAACGAATGCTAGACAACTGCAAAGACGATCATGAAACAAAAATGACATTTTGCTATGTTTCCACGGATGATTACAAAGAGACCGCAAAGAAATTCGATCCGATTTTTAACAAAACAAAACCAATTCCTGGAACTCAAAAATATCATTCTAACATTCCAGTTCCAAATAACCAAATTACAGTTAAGGTTTTTTCTCAATTCTAATGATGAACCCAACATATTTAATGTATTCAAATTATCAGAAATGCAATAAATTTTATGAAAATTGAAAAAAAAAAACAACATTGTATGCAATACTGCTTCTTCTCTCCCTAAACAAAACTTTCCGAAACACACACATATCCAAACGCATCAACTTGATTCTTTTCCATCGCGTCCAAACAGATACGGGTAAGTGTGACTTCCACCGTGTCTGAGAAAAAAATGCCTTTTTTTCTCTAATCTATTATGAAAAAAAAATTTGATTGTGGACATTACAACTATCAATCAAAAAGGGCCAAAACATTGCAAAAAACATAAATTTCTGTTCTTAAGATTCGCAATAACTCGAGAACGGCTAGGCTAACGAAAAAAGTTTTTATGTACTTTTTAATTTAAAAAAATGCATAAAATCTATTTCCGGTATATTTTAATAAAAAAAATTATCATTTTCATTTTTCATTCACATTTTCAAAAAAAAACATTAATATTTAAAAACAAAACATAAAAAAAGAAAAAAAAAGTGACCATCTACAATTCTTTATAAGCTTCAAGGACATAAGTTCAGCTTTTATTTGAAAAAAAAAATAAGGAGGATCGAAGGGGGGTTCTTTTGATAAAATCAACGTTTTCTGTTTTTAAGTATGTATTTTCGATTTTTTTATTTTCAGTGTAATTTTTTTCTTGAAGAACATTTCATTACCTACAGCTTTTTCTAAGGCAATATTCTGATCAGAAGAGCCGTTTGCGGTGCCTTATACAAAAATAGTCCAGGAAAATTTTGGATTTTTTAATGGAAAACGTAATTTTGGATAGAAACAAACAAATGGACAAAAATTCATTCTGACCGGAGAGAGTAGGGTCCAACCAGTTTGCTATTCTGGCTGGAAATGCTCTAAGCTGAATGAAATAAGCTTTCTACAAAACTTACTTTTATAGAACTTTGCTGGGCGGACTTTGTCGGGAGACCCGGGAAAACTTGCAAGTTCTTAATTTGAGTGGCAATCCAGAATCTTGCAATAAATTTCAAAACAGTGAAATTTACTTTCTATCAGAGCAGAGGCAAAATGAGACAAACTAATTATTTGATTCCCATTAATTCTGCTTCGCGGTCGTGTTCCTTTTATTTTTCAAAAATTTCGTCTTAAACAGTAAGAAAATTGCTCGCTGAAAAGCAACCCATTTCGACTCATAATGACCATAGAAAATCTGTACTCATCCAACTCTCCCCCATGGTTTGGGTTTCCCGTTTGACGAACTGTGCGTCGATTAATGGCTGTCAATGAGAACTTTTATGCTAACGATGATTATTAGTCTAAGAGCCAATGATGGGAAAGATTATAACGATCATCATCAACATGCACTGCCCTGGGCAAGCATCATGTGGCCATAAACCGGTAAACTCTCTCCTTCTCTCGTTTATTTAAACTAATCGAGCACCGCCTTATGATGAGCTGGAGCTGTTGAACGCTATGAACATTTATGAAGAAACCGATGATGCACGTGCACGCTAAGGGGGGGCTCGTACCGTAAACATAAGAGTGCAGGTGCATGCCGGTCTGTGATTAGCATATATTGGTCGGCAAGATGAAATTATTTTCGATTTGAAAGATGGGGTGGGGGGGACTTGATTTTTAACCGTTTTACGTTTTGTTTTCTGGTTTAAATGTTAGAATTTATGCCACCATGTTCTCATTGGATCCATTTTCTGCCCACTGCTGTCTGACGATTGTGAGGCACAATGAAACAGCCATCTTCGTTAGTTCGATTTGTGCAACAAACTCGAAAGGTTCAGTATTTGCAATGGGCCTGATCTTGTCTAAGAACCACTTCAATTAGTGACGCCACGATTCGAAATAAATATAAAAATGATCCACCCTAATTCCCGCTTCGAGCAGGGCTGGGCTATGTGCAAAAAGTGTGACTATCACGGTTAGGAGCTTCTGCGGAAGAGTGCAAAAAAAATGAGCAGCGCAAGATTTACTGCATTCACCGCGCATATCTCGGCCAGTCGGCACGCGATCAACGATAGCAATAAAGCCGATGATGGCGATGATGATACTATGTTAATATTTGCTTGCACACGGCATAGGCTCCCATAGATGAAGCCTGAATTGACCGTTGTGTTATTTCATGCACAAACGCACCTTTCCGTCTCGACTAAGACTTACTACCGGTCGATGATGATAGACAGACGATGGATAAACCTGCCTGAGTGAAATCAAAATGAAAATTACCGGCGAGTACAAATGCGGAAATTGTTGCCGTCCACGTAGGATATTGGCAGAAAGGGCTTACTTGCTAGATGACGATTCATGTATATCGTTGGCCGGTTTATGTTTATCGACGAGTAATAGATGAACGATGCAAAATAACGCGTTGATAAAGCGACGATGCTCCACTCATCGAACGCATGTAGAGATTTGTAAATTTGTGTTCAGGGGAAATAATTATTGGTTTGTTTGAAAACTGTTTGTTATTTCAAGCGTTGTTGCAGATTTCAATTACTGGTCCTGGATGTTGTTAATCTTTTTGATCACTGGACTATGCTCACGAACATTTGTAGTTGAAATCCATGGCATTTTTTTTAATTCATTATTTTTCTGTATATTAAAGAATTCTGATTCAATTGTTGTTCAAAATTAAATTATCAGAAAGATAAATCGTCCAGCTCAAAACTTTGTGGCGTTATGTGACGAGACCATCATCATAATCATCATCAGCTGTGATGTACTTTTTGCTTTCCATGTCGTTTAGTTTTATTCTAGTAGTAATTCTAGAAGTAATTTTAACAAGTTTACATAAACACTCTAGTGCAAAATTGATCGGACAAGAGTATCATTTCGGTAAAGTAGGTGATAAAATTCAGAAATAAAATATGTTCAATAGTTTATTAGTTTATTTTTCTTATTTGAGATTAGATGTTTGGCATTTTGATTTTAAAAACATTGTAATATTTCATAAACAAAATTATATAAATGAAAAAGATTCATTTGTTAAAATTCAAGGTACGAAAATGATCGGACAAGATGTAGAAATTACAGTTTTCGATCTAATAATTAAATAATTTGAATGTTTCAATAATGTGTATGTCCTCCTTTGTACTTGATCACTGCTGCCAAGCGTCTTGGCATAGATTCTACCAAGTTTTGCGTTGCTTCTGGACGTAGAGTGTTCGATACAGCTTCAATCTCCCGCATTAATTGCTTTCTGTTGGAAATATGTTTCTTTTGCGGTTCTCGTCCAATTTCATCCCATAGATGCTCGATTGGGTTTAAATCTGGGCTTTGGGGAGGGTGATCCAGCACGGTTATGTTTTTCCCGGCCAAATACTCTGTCACAAGCTTCGACTTGTGCTTGGGATCATTGTCGTGCATAAATACAAAGATGCTGCCGAGTCGATATTTCCTGATAGATTTTAAGATGTTACCTTCCAGGATATCCCTGTAGTCTTCCTTGAACATTATCCCTTCGATGAATTCCATGGTGTCCACTCCAGCATAGAACATACCACCCCATACCATAACTGATCGACCGCCATGTTTCACAGTTCCACGCATATTTTTTCTTTCTAAAGACTGTATTCGATGAAATTTGGACACACGTTTGGGTAAAAATTATTGAAATTTTGAATGTATTTCATTTTGTTGTGTCAATTGTGTAATGAGTTTCGTTAAAATCGGTCGAGTGATTTCAGTGATGGCTTCGAATGAAGAAATAGTGAGCCAACAAATTTTGGGCACTCACTTCGAAAACCCAAACGCTTCTCATCGATGTATCGGAAAACAGCTCGGAATCGCACATTCAACCGTATCTCATGTGATCAAAACGTTCAAGGACCGTAAGACAACCAAGCGGAAAAATGGTAGTGGCAAAAAACGTGGCACATCAAATCCGGAGAAGGCTAGGATGGTATTGAACCAATTTAAGCGTTATCCCAACATTTCGATCAGGGATGTTGCGAAAAAGGCGAAAGTTTCAGTGCAGAAAACAATGAAATGTTCTGGATTACATGTGTACAAGGTTCAGAAGGCACCGAACCGGAGAGATAAACAGAACTCGGTGGCGAAAACTCGTGCAAGAAAACTGTACAGGGAGTGGCTCACAAAACAAGGACGATGAGACCTACATTAAAGCCGACACAAAACAAATGCCAAATGCCAGGACAGGAACACTACGTCGCCACCGCAAATTCGGCAAAAAATTCCTTGTCTGGCAAGCGATCTGCAGATGTGGCAAAATGATTCAGCCCTCCATCACCTCTGGGACCGTCAACGGACAAATCTACAAGGACGAATGCCTCCAAAAACGACTTCTGCCCTTCTTGAGATCTCACGATGGTACAAAGATAATAATGTAGTTTTTGTACCAAAAAACGTCAACCCTCCAAACACTCCGGAACTTCACCCAATTGAAAAATGTTGGGCAATCATGTAGGCAAAGCTCGTTAAAACTCCAAAACTGATAGAAAATGAACTTGAACTAAAGAAAGTGTGGTTAAAAGTAAGTGAGCAAGTCGGTCCTATCAATGCCCAAAATTTGATGAAAGGGGTCAAGGCAAAGGTGCGGGCATTTGGGTTGGGAGAAGAGGTTCAATAAACCAATGATGTCAAAACTTATCCATTTAGTAGTACTTTATTTCCAGAAAGTTTGAAAAGAATCGGGTTCAAGAAAAAATGTTGGTGACCTATTTTGTGTGTCCAAATTTCATCGAATACAGTCTTTAGAGCGGTCCCATCAGTTCTCCAAACTCTAACACGGCCATCTGAAGCTCTGACGTTGAACTTACTTTCATCTGTCCATAATACTTTTTTCCAGAACGAAATCGGCTTGTTAACTACTTCTTGGCGTAGACCAAACGCTTTAGTCTGTTCTGCTCACTGATGAATGGCTTTTCCCTAGGCGTGCGACTCTTGATTCCTATTTCGTTCAAGGCTCTACTGATGGTGAACCGACTAACAGTTTTGCCGACGATGGGTTCCAGATCGGCTGCCAACTCACCGCCACTAATGAACGGATCTTTTTTGACAGCTTGTTTTGCTGTTACAGAACCGGGGGACGACCACATCTGCGACGATTTTCAATGATGCCGGTAATTTTATGTTGAGAGATGATGTCCGATACCGTAGACTTAGGAATACCAAGGGATTTAGCAATCTTCCGAACCGTTTCCCCGCGTTTATGAAGTAAAATAACATTACTTCGATGAGCTACCGATGTTTCCTTCCTGCAGGCCATTTTGAACTTTCAAATTCTAGTAAATTTTCTAATAAGCGTTTTGCAGTAGTATTAGTGAAATCAAAAATCGTCTCTGCATTAGATCATACACTCAAACTAGTTTATTATTTATTATCGTTTGTTTTTGTTATAATTTCTATGGTTGTCCGGTGACTTATGCACACTGTTTTTCAAGATATTGTTCAAAAATAATAATTTCACAAAAAAACCAAAAATTGCAGATAATTTTTAATAGTGAAAAAGAATGTATCAAAGGAAAATGAATATTGAAAAGCAATAAAATGTAAGGTGAAAAATAATATTTTAAGTTTTACGAGCGAATTCACGAAGCTATCGAATGTGTCCGATCAATTTTGCACCACAGTATACCTTATAGGTTAGTAAATGATTGTAGTGTGCGTTTCCAGTGTACTTCGGTGCCTGCAGTTATAAAATAGACCAAGGTTGCGGCTTATCATTTTTGACTTATCCATATTCATTTGCCGATAGCTCTTCTCAGAAGCTCAATTTCAAAATATAATGTATGATGAACTTATGGTGCTTGAGTAGACCTACAACTTGGTCTAACAATACATAGCTCTATCTCTTATATCTGAGGAATAAGAGCGTATATTCGCAGTGATCTTCGCGATGAAATTCGCGGTGAAGATCACGCGATTATCATCATGAAGATCACTGTGAATATACGCTCTCATGTCGAAGATATAGGAGTTAGAGCAATGTAAAGGGCGATACGGTCAAAATTTGGTCAATATCAACTTGACGTATTTCTTTCAATTTTGCATTTAAAAAAACTGAACACCCCTCATTTTGAAGGTGTGTGTGTAGAATATTGCTCCTATTTTGATTTTGGAATTCACTCTTCAGTTGTCAAAATGCCGTCCAAGCAAGAAGAGCAGCGTATCAAAATTTTGCTCGCGCATCGCGAAAATCCGAGCTACTCGCACGCAAAGTTGGCAAAATCGCTAAAAGTTGCCAAATCAACCGTTACAAATGTAATTAAAGTGTCTGAGGAACGTTTGTCGACAGCCAGGAAGTCTGGATCGGGGGGAAATCGAAAACCGGAAGCCGCTGAGACGACAAAGAGAGTTGCCGGTAGTTTCAAGCGAAACCCTAACCTATCTCTCCGAGATGCCGCAAATAAGCTGGGTGTATCGTCTACAACCGTGCATCGAGCCAAAAAACGAGCCGGACTATCGACTTACAAGAAGGTAGTGACTCCAAATCGCGATGATAAACAAAATACGACGGCCAAAGCGCGATCCCGGAGGCTGTACACGACGATGCTGACGAAGTTTGACTACGTGGTAATGGACGACGAAACCAACGTCAAAGCCGACTACAAGCAGCTTCCGGGACAGGGGTTTTATACGGCAAAAGGAAGGGGAAAGGTAGCAGATATTTTGAAGCACACGAAACTGTTAAAGTTCGCAAAGAAATATCTGGTTTGGCAAGCCATCTGTACCTGTGGCTTGAAAAGCAGCATTTTCATAGCTTCCGGGACTGTCAACCAAGAAATTTACGTGAAAGAGTGTTTGAATAAACGTCTGCTGCCTTTCCTGAAGAAACACGGTTGTTCCGTACTGTTTTGGCCGGATTTGGCATCTTGCCAAAAAGGCCATGGAGTGGTACGCCGCCAACAACGTGCAGGTGGTTCCCAAGGACAAGAACCCTCCCAACACGCCAGAGCTCCGCCCAATTGAGAAATACTGGGCTATTGTCAAACGGAACCTAAAGAAGACCAAAAAAACTGCTAAGGACGAGCAGCAGTTCAAGGCAAACTGGCTTTCTGCGGCGAAGAAGGTGGACAAGTTGACTGTACAAAATCTGATGGCAGGGGTCAAGCGGAAGGCCCGGCAATTCGGATTTGGAAAAGCGGAAGCCTAACTGAATATTTTTCCTGAATTTTATACTAATTGAACTTGAAAAAGAAATTTAATTTGATTTTTTAGATAAACGATTTCACCGATTTACACGCGTTTTCCCTTGACCAAATTTTGACCGTATCACCCTTTATACGGAAAATAGCAATGTTTCAAGCATTGGATGTGAACAGTTGCATTGATGCTTTCTTATTCACTGCAACGATCCCGGTGCGAGCCTTGCTACGCCATGCAACTAAATGAATGAACATTACATCAGAACTGACGCTTTTTATAATGAGTTTTTTTGAGTAATAAGGAGTTCAAACTTCTATCAGAACATTCTTCTTACCCAGACAATACACAGTTTGTGGCTTAGTTACCTGGATAATTCTCAGGATTGGTTGAAATTTGTGTTTGAATTCACCATAGAAACATTTCTTGCATTCAAAAAACCCCGCATACCATTTTTGATTCCATTTGCTTGATTAGTTCTCAAGCTATGCAGAAAATTTGTGTTTCATTTGTATGCGAGCCGGAAGGGAAGCGGTCTCAAACAATCATAAGAACCTTCCCAGCCCCAAAAATACCTGCATACATATTTTCACTCCGATCGGTCAGACAGACAGTCAGACAGAAATCCATTTTAATATAAATAAAAATCTGTTTCCAATAACCCCCACATGCCAAATGTGGTTTCATTTACTTGAATAGTTCTCGAGTTATGCAGAAAATTGCGTTTCATTTGTTGAGAGCCCCCCCCTTTCAGAGGGCAAGGGGTCTCAAACCACCATGAAATATGTCTGACCTTCAAAAAAATCCACATGCCAAATTTGATTCCATTTGCTTTGATAGTTCTCGAGTACATGCAGAAAATTGCGTTTCATTTCTATGGGACCCCCCTCATTAAGAGGCAGAGTGGTCTTAAACACCATAGGAATATATCTCTCCTTCAAAATTCCACATACCAATTTGATTCATTTGCTTTATTAGTTCTCGAGTTATGCAGAAATTTGTGTTTCATTTGTTTGAGGCCCCCCTTCAGAAGGCGGAAGAGTCTCAATGACCATAAAAACATTTCTCTCCTTCAAAAACCTCCATATGCACCAAATTTGGTTCCATTTGCTGGATTAGTTCTCGAGGTTATGCAAGAATTTGTGTTTCATTTTATATGATCCCTCCCTCCACTTTTAGAAGGCGGAGGGTCTCAAATCATCATAGAAACATTTCTCTCCTTCAAAAACCTCCATATGCCAAATTTTGATTCCATTTTCTTGATTAGTTCTCGAGTTATGCATAAATTTGTGTTTCATTTGTATGAGAGCCCCCTCCCCTTCAGAAAGGGAGGGTCTCAAATTAGCATTGAAACAGTATTCATCTACAAAAACCTCCACATGCCAGATTTGGTTCAATTTGCTTGAATTAGTTCTCGAGTTATACAGAATATTGTATTTCATTTAGTATAGGAGCCCCTCCTTTCAGAGCGAAGAAGAATCTGGAAACCATCATAGAAACCTTTCTTGCCTTTAAAACCTCACACATGACTGAATTTGGTTTCTTTTGCTTGAGGTCTCAAACCACCGTAGAAACATTTCTTGCCTACAAAACCTCCACATGCCATATTTGGTTCCATTTGTTTGATTAGTTCTTGAGTTATGCAGAAAATAGTTTTCATTTGCATGGGAGCCCCCTTTCATAAAGGCAGGAGGGGTGTCGAACTATAATAAGATCCTTTCCCGGACCAAAAACCACTGCATACAAATTTGCATAGCAGTAGGGATAGTTCTCATGTTTGGTTTAAATTTGTGTTTCTGTATGTATGGTATGACCCCTTTCCAGAGTGAGGAGAGGTCTTAAATTACCACAAAAACATTTCTTGCCTTCAAAAACTCACCCATACCAATTTTGGATTCATTTGCTTGATTAGTTCTCGAGTTATGCAGGAATTTGTTTTTCATTTTGCATGGGATCCCACCCTTACTAGCAAGCAGGAGGGCTCTCGAACTATCATGAGATGCTTTCCCGGACCCAAAACCACTGAATACAAATTTGCAAAGCAGTGGGTATAGTTCTCATGTTTGGTTGAAATTTGTGTTTCATTTGTATGAGAGCCCCTCCTTTTAGAGGGAGGAGAGGCTTTGAACCATCATAAGAAACATTTCATACCTTAAAAAACTCGTCCATTCCAAATTTGGTTCCATTGCTTGATTATTTCTCAGTTATGCAGAAATTTGGGTTCCATTTGTTTGAGAGCACCCCTTCCCCTCCTCATATGACGGAAGGGTCTCAAATCACCTATAGAAACATTTCCCTCCTTCAAAAACTTCCACATGCAGAAATTTGGTTCCATTTCTCTTATTAGTTCTCGAGTTATGCAAGGATTTGCGTTTCATTTGAATAGGTTCCCCCTTTCCAGAAAGGGGAGGGTCTCAAATCAACATAGAACAATTTTTGTCTTCAAAAACCACCACATACTAAATTTGGTTCCATTTGCTTGATTAGTTCTCGAGTCATGCAGAATAGTGTATTTCATTTGTATCGGAGACCTACCCGCTCCCTTTAAGATGGGAAGGGGTCTCAAATCAACATAGAAACATTTTCTGTCTTAAAAACACCACCACATGCTAATTTCGTTCCCGTTTGCTTGATTAGTTCCCGAGTTATGCGGAATATTGTGTTTTATTTGTATGGGAGCCCCCTCCTTTTATGACGGGGAGGGTTCTCAAGCTACCATAAAAACCTTTTGCCTTCAAAAACTCACACATGCTAAATTTGGTTTCTTTTGCTTGATTAGTTCTCGAGTTGTGTAGAAATTTGTGTTTCATTTGTATAGGAGCCCCCCTTTCCAGTAAAGGAGGGGTCTCAAACCATCATAAGATTATTCTCCAGCCCCAAAAATCTCTGCATACAAAATTTCACGCCGATCGGTCCTTCCCGCTCGCGAGTTAAATCGTGACAAAGAAACCCCAACTCATTTTATTATATATAGATATTTTGTTGTACGGCTTAGCACGATATCTATAAGGTTTTCGGTTATCTTTTTATTAGGCGCGAGTGATCGAGTTAGTACAGAAAAAGATCAATTTAACTGTTACTAGGTGAGATATGTGCTGTAAATCGTCCCAAGTTACCTATCAAGAGTTATTATGATTTATCTGTTTGCATAATGAAAAGTTTGTGAGGGGTCTCTAATAGTATCCTAACTGTTGTTTAAATCGGTTCAAATCGGAAATCGGTACAAATATATTTTCTACATTGTGACAGATTTTCGTGATCAAACGAACCCGGCTGTCAGCCAATCCCATATCCCAAAGATTTTTCTCGAAGTGCAGAGGTGTTCTCGGTTTTCAATAAAGGAGTATTGCGTCAAGATATTCGTGAATTCTTTTTCTATTTGACCTGCGTTTGGTGTGGGACGGGCACCTGGTATCACCAGTATTTTCAATTTGTAAGTTCCAAACATCATTTGTTGGTTCGCTGCATAACAGCTGGCAATAGAGTAGCAACATTGGTCGGTCAATCATGCTCATGCTACCAGCTATTTTTTAGAGTGAGAAAGAGAGAGAGAGAGAGAGAGAGAGATTCGTTTTATACCTTTTACTTACTTTAAAACTTTCGAATGTTCATTTATTGTACTTCTAGATGTTAATCAACAACTGCTTGACACTGGGTTGATAGTTTACAAAAATGCGGAATTCACATTGTGCACCAAATTCACTAGCATCTAAACTTTTTCGAAAATTAAATTAGGAATCAGAAGTAATGAACATGGGACATTGATGGTAGCTTTCTTCTTAGTTCAAGCGGGTGTTCTCGACTTAGTGGTATGTATTTCATTGAGGAATTTCTTACCTATTCAATCCTTCTTGTCCGGTGATTCGTTTTTTCGATGGTTCTTCTGAGCTTCCATTGATTGTCTGTCGATCTGCCATTTTGGAAGACGTCTGCATTTAGTTATCTCAAATAATAACTGATCAATCCATATATCACAAAACATTGCGATTGGTTGAGGCGGATTGAGAATAATGAAACCATTTTGTATAAGACCAAAGTCTCTCCCGGTTGGTGTTAAACCGATTAGGGACCTCGACTATCCCAGACACCACTGAAGTTGCCAGAACGCACGGAACGCATTCATGGAACACTTATTTTTATGAAATCGCCACAATCGCAATTTTTAATGAATTAGCATCGATTGTTCCATAGTAACCTAATTTGATTTGATACAGATATTAGTTACAGTAATGCAATAGTTTGTAGGACACAGTAGAAAGAACTGAACAGTTTCGTAAAAAAGAGGTTTGGTTTCGAGCATCGGCTTGTGAAAGGCTAAGTGACGGAGCGCCTCGTACGCACCATTTTCCCATCGGAGCATGGCGCGTTTCACGTTTTGTTTCGGTTATCTATAATTCACTGCCGAATTGATACGAGTGATCGAGTGAGCACAGTGCGGTCAACAACAAAGCGTCTCTCAAGCGTCAATAAAATTAACTTTTGTTTTCCTAACGGAAAATCACCATCACACTTTGTGAAGTGACTCCACTAGCATCCCTATTGTTGGTTCAACTATCGGATCAAATCGCATTTACCCAGCCGTAATAAAAAATCCTCGCGTTCATCCAATGCAAAAAACCACCATTACACTTTGTGTGTGGCCCCACTAGCGTCCTCACTGTTGGTATAAATCGATTCAAATCAGAAATCGGTACTAATATTTAAATATTTTACTAAACGAAGCGTGAATTAAGCTTATCGTTAGCCAAAACGAGCCCAGTTGCCACTCCGCGCTAATCTTGTTATCCAACATCCCAGTGATTGCTCGTGGAAGAGGCGGCGGTGGTCTCGGCTTCCAATAAAGTCGGTCCAAATAAACGTCAACACATTCCTACCCTTTTCCTGTATCTTGCCCTGTAGCCGGGCGAGGACTAGCGCCGGCATTGCCTTAGTTTGAGATGCACCGGTTTGCCATACTGTGCATGTGTGGCCATCATCTGTTGTAGTCCTCTGTGCCGTAATTAACAGCAGATCTGGCGGTAACGGAGAAGTAACAGCCTCGGGCGGTCACACCGTAGCCCATTGTCCTGCTCATGCTCTTAAAAAACGGATAGAATTCATTGAACAGGATAAGGCACCGCAACATCTCGCTCTGACTAGCTTGCTGTCTTGCTTTCATTGACGCCAGAATCAGGCTGTCATAGATTTGATCAACATATATTCATGGCATTATACTAAACTAGCAGTGCACCGTGAAACGGGTAAAATTGATCAGCGGGATGACATTAGATCGGTTTGGCTCCAAATCATGAAGAGTTCAAATAAATATTGCTGGAATTGATGCTGCTACTAGCTAATAACTATGTCTGCTGTAATCTCTAGTATTATTTGGGTTCTGAAGGCTATATCGGTTTGAATATTCGGTTCTTGATTAACCAAGAACTGAATATTTAATTGAGCATAGCTTCATGACTTTGCAAGCTAAAGGGTGATACGGTCAAAATTTGGTCAAGGAAAACGCGTGTAAATCGGTGAAATCGTTTATTTAAAAAATCAAATTAAATTTCTTTTTCAAGTTCAATTAGTATAAAATTCAGGAAAAATATTCAGTTAGGCTTCGCTTTTCCAAATCCGAATTGCCGGGCCTTACGCTTGACCCCTACCATCAGATTTTGTACAGCCACCTTGTCCACCTTCTTCGCCGCAGAAAGCCAGTTTGCCTTGAACTGCTGCTCGTCCTTAGCAGTTTTTGGTCTTCTTTAGGTTCCGCTTGACAATAGCCCAGTATTTCTCAATTGGGCGGAGCTCTGGCGTGTTGGGAGGGTTCTTGTCCTTGGGAACCACCTGCACGTTGTTGGCGTACCACTCCATGGCCTTTTTACCGTAATGGCAAGATGCCAAATCCGGCCAAAACAGTACGGAACAACCGTGTTTCTTCAGGAAAGGCAGCAGACGTTTATTCAAACACTCTTTCACGTAAATTTCTTGGTTGACAGTCCCGGAAGCTATGAAAATGCTGCTTTTCAAGCCACAGGTACAGATGGCTTGCCAAACCTGATATTTCTTTGCGAACTTTGACAGTTTCGTGTGCTTGAAAATATCTGCTACCTTTCCCCTTCCTTTTGCCTTATAAAACTCCTGTCCCTGAAGCTGCTTGTAGTCGGCTTTGACGTAGGTTTCGTCGTCCATTACCACGCAGTCAAACTTCGTCAGCATCGTCGTGTACAGCCTCCGGGATCGCGCTTTGGCCGTCGTATTTTGTTTATCATCGCGATTTGGAGTCACTACCTTCTTGTAAGTCGATAGTCCGGCTCGTTTTTGGCTCGATGCACGGTTGTAGACGATACACCCAGCTTATTTGCGGCATCTCGGAGAGATAGGTTAGGGTTTCGCTTGAAACTACCGGCAACTCTCTTTGTCGTCTCAGCGGCTTCGGTTTTCGATTTCCCCCGATCCAGACTTCCTGGCTGTCGACAAACGTTCCCCAAACACTTTAATTACATTTGTAACAGTTGATTTGGCAACTTTTAGCGATTTTGCCAACTTTGCGTGCGAGTAGCTCGGATTTTCGCGATGCGCGAAGCAAAATTTTGATACGCTGCTCTTCTTGCTTGGACGGCATTTGGACAACTGAAGAGTGAATTCCAAAATCAAAATAGGAGCAAAATTCACATTCACACAGGAGCAACCTTCAAAATAAGGGGTGTTCAGGTTTTTTATATGCAAAATTGAAAGAAATACGTCAAGTTGATATTGACCAAATTTTGACCGTATCGCCCTTTAGCGGGGGAAAAGCAATCAATGCTTATCTTATAGTTAAGAGATATTTCCTTAGTAACACACTTGTTTCAACCCAGTAAAGATGACTGTTCTGTGACTCAATGAAGTCACAATCGAGTTGCTGAAACCATTTTTTGCCGTTGTGTGCTTTCTTGAGTTTTTTACATACTTTGGGCTAGATAGGTTGGATTCGTGGTTAAAGGAAAAAGATTTAATAGAACTGCTAGGTCGTTACTGGGCTAAAGGGACGCAATGTTAGCCTAGCTCCTGCATTCGGCCCTGTACCAAATGTGTCATTAATTCAGCGATAATCAACAAAATCCCATGTTGCTATAAGGATGACCGATGTACTCCGGGACAGGTGAGACAATATTAATCAACTTATAGTTGTTCACTTCCACATAATTTTCGATTTCTTAAACTTTGGGCATCATGATTGCACTGGTTAAGCTGAACAGATGATGCCACGATCTTTCAGAGTAAGTCTAAGTGGGCAATTGAATCGGCAATTAATGCAGTGCTGGATATTACTGAAAATGGTTACGTCAAAAAAAACTTACACTAGTCACATAGCTAAAATAACAATGATTTCGAAAAATCGTAGACCCAATGTTGGAGACATATTTTTGGTATATTTTTCCCCAACTTCTCAGCCTATTACTAATAACGTAAGTAAAAACGTTATTAGGCATTCAAGTGGAAATGCATGAATTTGTGGTTGTGTGCTGTTTATATTCAAGTGACTCAGCTAAACCTGAAGGAACCTATTCATTGTATAGTGAATCATAATGTTTTCATTGTTGAATGGCTGATAAATCATATGAACATCACTTAACTGTTTTCGAGCTTGGTTTCAGAGGCAGTTTTACATTAATTTTGTGAAATGTTGTTTTAAATGCGATAAACAGCTAGCAATGCATAAATAAAGAAGAAGAAAAAAACGTACAAAGACTGCATCCATGAATAGACCCTAATTTGGTGCTTTATGAATGACATTAAATCCATATCCCTCGAATGTTTCTGACTTTATAAAACGAGATGTGTAACTTTTTGAGATACATACTACCAAATGTCTTATCAAACTTATCTTAGCAAGTGTCTAACTGTAAAAACTGTATGAGTTATAATACAAAATGTAATCGATCATTGCATAATAGGCAGAGATAAGGAGCACATACCCTACATTAACCAACTCCTATGCATTGCCATGCGTGATTCGAAAAATTTGATAAATAAGTTAAAAGTTCTCATCCAAGCAACCATTGACTTTTATCACGCCATCAAAAGTCATACGAAAAACAACACTTTCCCTGAAAGATCAGCATCAAAAAAACCCACCTTTTCCTCAAAATGTGGTCCCTTACCAGCAAAACCCGTTCCGCCAGTTTCTCCGTTCGATTCCTTCTCGCCGTGCCCAGCACACCATCCCGAAGCAACTGGAACAGATCGCAAGGAAAAGGATCCGAGATACCAAAATGATCAATGCGCACCTTCTAGAGCTTGCGTCAAGCTGGAACCTCGCCTGATCGAATACCTGGTAAAAGCACCCCAACTGAGCGAAGTTAACCGCAAGCGCATCAAACCGCAATCGCTGGTGGAAGGAGCGGCAATACGCTCGAGGTTCGTTTTCCAGTAATACGTAAATGGACGGTATGAGATATTGACCGGATACCGGTCCCACCATTGCGTTCACCGGCTGCCGGTCAAGGGAGGAATCCGGTACTCGATGGATGTAACTGACTCAGGACGAGGTGAAGAGCTCTGTCGGCAATGATGACGCGCAGGAGTGCGCAGCATCATGTGCCATTCCAGGTGGTGCCAAGGCGGCATCAAGATGGACCAGCTTCATAGCGGCAAAGAGTTACGGGGCATTGCGAGACGATATACGGCCGAGTTGGCCAGAAGAACTTTATCGGATACCGGGGGATTGATGTTCCGGCACCGGATATGGGAACGAGCGATAGGGGATGTCTGGATGGCAGGATCGACATAAGTAAGACGCTGACCACAAAGACATCAATACTTCTTCGGTGACCGGAAAGCCGCTGCATCGGGGTAGCATCGAGGTCGAACGGAAGCGACCGGGAGAGGTGTTCATTGCGACAGGCTGTTTCGTGAGGGGAGAAGGATGGATGGGCGATTGATTTGGAGCCCGGAATGGAAGGCAAGACGGTGATTATCCAGGGTACGGGAACGCGTTGGAACATACCTGGGGGCACTTCTTCAAGCAAGCTGGATGTAAGGTGGATTGGAATTAAGGAAAGGACGTTTCGTTGTTAAACGAGGAGGTATTGTTCATGCATGGGCTTGCTAACTTTCAACGATTGAACAAAACGGTAAAAGAGGATTCCCTGGGCAGAAAGAAACGAAGGAAGACTTGCTGTTGCATCCATGTGATATTTGATTCCGGCAGCGGTTGAGAAGTCGATCAATTCGGACAACGCTGGTAAAATTCAAGCTAAATCATTGCTGAAGGAGCGAATGGACCGACAACTCCGGCTGCAGATAAGATTCTCCAGAGTCGCAAAATTCTTGTCATCCCGGATTTATACTGCAATGCCGGGGGCGTCTGGCTTCTTCGCCGAATACCTGAAGAACATCAATCACATTTCGTTCAGGAAGTTGTCGTTCCGCCAGGAGTCGCAGAATCTGAAGGAAGTGCTCAAATCGGTTCAGGAATCGCTCAAGGAAGCGGGAGTTTGCGCGTCAATCTTCAACCGACAAGGAAGCGTTGAAACACTATCTGGACAGCGCGGGTAGAGGCGGACGTTGTGGCTTCGGATTGAAGTTCGTGCTGGAAGCTGGCCACGGTATTATGACCATAGCTAATCGGCACAAACTGTGTTTGGATTTGCGTACTACGGCGTACATCTGGTCGGTGGAGAAGATTTTCAAAGCCTACGAAGGGGCCGGACTAGCTATGTGATAATGTGACATTAACGACTAACGACAACTGTGTCATATTAAATATATTGCTCAAAAGCAAATCAGCTTAATTTTTCGTCTTATGTATGCACTGTAACATATTCAGGAATCACTCAATTAAATCGCCTCATATCATCTACACTGGTATCGCTAACCGGCGATGCATTCGAATCGTACTCATCGAACTTGAGCTTTAACCAGGCACACCATCCGCCTGGGTATTTGCCGCCGATTTCGCTCCGTCTTCACACATTTCGTCGTCTCTGGTATCATCCCGTCCTCCTTGTCTTCAAGCTCACCTTCATCGGCTTCACCGTAGAACGGCAGTGGAGTCTCCTCAGCCGGATCTTCAATGACGTGTTGAAAGTGTTGTCGTGAAGACGTCATCCCTTCTCAGCGATAGGCTTTTGTGGAAGTTTCAACTGCCTCGTCAGACTACCCATCAACGCCTGCTGCACCGAACCCGGTGCCGTGTAGGTAGAGGCGCCAACGGTTTCAGGGTCTTCGCTCTCGATGGAACTCCAATGCTTCTTCGTACTTCTTATTCTTCCGGCAACTTGACCCAGATTGTTTAGCAAAGGTTCCCATCGGCGCGGACATCGGTTCTCGATTCGCCTTCGCCATACTCTGAACCATATCCAGCGTGGTTCGGAATGCTTCCTCACGCGCAGCAGCTCGTACTCGACAGTACCCCAGCTCGCGGAACGTAGACATCCAACGAACTGGACATCGCTTAGTGAAGAACTTTTCCGCCATTCCAGATTCTTGGTTAGACCGCACTCTCTCGATGTAGGCGGTGGTAGATGGCAGCCTCGCATCAGCTGGGTCACCGGAAGAATAAGAAGTACGGCATTGGAGTTCCATCGGGAGGCGCTGTTCACTGAAACCGTTGAGTGCCCTCTGCCTACACGGCAATCGGGTTCGTACAGGCGTTGATGGGTGGTCTGGACGAGGCGGTTGAAGCCTTCCACAAAGCCTATCGCTGAGAAGGGATGACGTCTTCCACGACAACAATTCTCAAATACGTCATTGAAGATCTGGCCGAGGAGACTCCACTGCCGTTCTACGGTGGAAGCCGATAGAAGGTGAGCTTGAAAGACAAGGAGGACGAGGGACGATACCAGAGCGACAGAAATGTGTGAAGACGGAGCGAAATCGGCGGCAACACCCGGTGCGAGTGTGTGTGCCTCCTCGGTTTTAAAGCTCAAAGTTCGATGGGTACGGTTCGAATGCATCGCCGGTTAGCGATACCAGTGTGATGATGATGAGTATGGATTTGTAATTAAGGTGGTTCCTGCGGATATGTTGCAGTTGCATACATAAGATTTAGCAATTAAGCTGGATTTGCTTTTGAGTTAATATATTTAATATGATGAAAGAAAGTCGTTAGTCGTTAATGTCACATTATCACATAGCTAGTCCGGCCCCTTCGTAGGCTTTGAAAATCTTCTCCACTGACCAGATGTACGCCGCAGTTACGCAAATCCAAACACAGTTTGTTGCTGATTCAGCTGGTCATAATGCCGTGGCCAGCCGTTTCCAGCACGAACTTCAATCCGGAAGCCACAACGTCCGCCTCACTCCCGCTGTCCAGATAGTGTTTCAACGCTTCCGTCGGTTGAAGATTGACGCAAACTCCCGCTTCCTTGAGCCGGTTACCTGAACCGATTTGAGCACTTCCTTCCAGATTCTGCGACTCACCGGCGGAACGACAACTTCCCGAACGAAATGTGATTGATGTTCTTCAGGTATTCAGTAAGAAGCCGTGACGCCCCGGCATTGCAGTATAAATCCGGGATGACAAGAATTTTGCGACTCTGGAGAATCTTTATCTGCAGCCAGGTTGTCGGTCCATTCGCTCCTTCAGCAATGATTTTGGCCCAGATTTTACCAGCGTTGTCCGAATTGATCGACTTCTCAACCGCTGCCCCGGAATCAAAAAATATCACATGGATGCAACAGCAAGTCTTCACCTTCGTTTCTTTCGCCCCAGGGAATCGCTTTGACCGTTTTGTTCCAATCGTTGAAAGTTAGCAAGCTCATGCACATCAATGCCTTCCTCGTTTAACAGCAGAAACGTCCCTTTCCGTAAATTCCAATCACCTTACATCCAGCTTGCTTGAAGGAGTGCCCTGCGTGCATTCCAACGTTCCCGTACCCTTGGATAATCACCGTCTTGCCTTCCATTCCGGGCTCCAAATCAATCGCACTCATCCAATCCTTCTCCCTCACAGAAACAGTTCGTCGCAATGAACACTCCTCTCCCGGAGTCCCTTTCCGTTCGACCTCCGGATGCCACCCTGATGCAGCGGCTTACCGGTCACCGTAGCTGAGACGCATTGATGTCTTTGATGGCCGAAGGTCTTACTATACTGATCCGCCGCATCCGGACACCTTTCTCGACTCGTTCCCATATCCGGTGCCGGAACGCTCAATCCCCGGTCCGATAAAGTTCTTCAGCGGCCAACTCCGGCCGTATGTCGTCTCGTAATGCCCTGTAACTCTTTGCTGCTATAGCTTTTTCGGGTCCATCTTGAGTGCACGCCTTTGGCACCACCGAATGGCACATGGACGCAAGCGCACTTGAAAGTCATTAGCGCCGACAGAGCCTTCACCTCGTCCCGAGTCACATCCATCGAGTACCGGATTCCTCCCTTGACCGGCAGCCGGTGAACGCAGTCGTGTGGACCGGTATCGATCAATATCTCATACTGTCGCATCATCACGCATTGCCGGAAGCACGAACCTCGAGCGTATTGGCCGCTCCTTCCACCAGTTGGATTATGGTTTGGATTGCGACTGCTTGCGGTTGTCCTCGACTCAGCCGGGGGTACTTCTTCAGGTATTCGATCCACAGGCGAGGGTTCCAGCTTGACGCAAGCCTTGTGGAAGAAGTACTGGATCGTTTTGGAAAATTTCGGATCCTTTTCGCTCGGCGATCTGTTCCGGTTAGCTTCGGGATGGTCAATGTCGCTGGGAACACGGCGAGGAAGGAATCGAACTGGAAAATCCGGCGGAACGGGTTTTGCCGGCAGGGGACCACATTTTGAGGAAAAGGTGGGTAACAGATTCTTTGCTGACTTTTCAGGGGAAAGGATTGTTTTTCGTATGACTTTTGATGGCGTGATAAGAGGTCAATGGTGCTCTGGATGAGAACTTTTAACTTATTTATCAAATTTTTCGAATCACGCATGGCAATCCACAGCGAGGTGGTTAATGTAGGGTTATGTGCTCCTTATCTCTGCCTATTATGCAATGATCGGTTACATTTTGTATTATAACTCATACAGTTTTTACAGTTTAGACACTTGCTAAGATAAGTTTGATAAGACATTTGGTAGTATGTATCTCAAAAGTTACACATCTCGTTTTATAAAGTCAGAAACATTCGAGGGATATGGATTTAATGCTCGGTCTATAGCACCAAATTAGGTCTATTCATGGATGCAGTCTTTGTGCGTTTTTCTTCTTCTTATTTTGACTGCATTGACTAGCTGTTTTTGATTTACTTAACACAACATTTCACAAAGCAAACTAATGTAAAACTGCCTCGAAACCAAGCTCGAAACAGTTAAGTGATGTTCATATATGATTTATCAGCCATTCAACAATGAAAACATTATGATTCACTATACAATGATTATGTTCCTTCTGATTTGTGTTTAGCTGAGTCACTTGAATATAAACAGCACACAACCACAAATTCATGCATTTTCCACATGAAATTTTACCAATAACATTTTTACTACGTTATCGGCATGCAACAGGTTACAGTTGGGAACATGCTTAACAATATGTCCTCCAACATTGGGTCTACGATTTTCTTGTAAAATCATTATAATTTTTTAGCTATGTGACTAGGTAAGTCCGTGACGTGTAACTATTTTTCTGCACATCCAGACTGCATTACTTGCGATATCGATTCACCAAGCCAAATTTGGGATCACTTGAAGATCGCGTAGATCATCTGTTCGAAAGCTTAACCAGTGACAATCATGATGCCTCAAAAGTTTAAGAAATCGAAAATTACGCGAAAGTGAACAACTATAGGATTGATAAATATTGTCTCAATTGCTTCCGGGAACATCGGTCATCATAACAGACAACATGATTTTGTTGATTGTCGCAACTAATGATATATTTGGTACATAGGCTGTGAATGCAGGAGCTAGGCTAACATTGCATCCCCTTACTCCTAGTTGAACTGATGAAATGAATCTCGACACGCTCGGTGTTGAAGAACTGGAGCCAGCAAAACAAAATGTAAAGCAGAAGTGGGAGGAAACTGGCCAAGAGCTCGATTCATTAGGACCACCAATCCGCTTTGAGCCGGAATGGCAAAAGCAAGTGTTTATTTTTAGTTTGAGTATTAAAATGCGCCGAAAATTTAACCGTTATTTCAGCGCCATTCTCTGCGCTACTTCGGTTGTTTCTAAATCTTGTTGGTGTAAATGGCGTACACTTCTCTATGATCCAAAGAATAGTATTCCGAAACGCGAACCAAATCAAGCAGACCACCGAAGTGGAGCTTTTAGCGATGGCGCTAAAATAAGAGTTAAATTTTTTGTTACATGATACAGGTATACTCGATAATACGTGCATCCACTCTTCACTTCGAGTCGCAAGCGCATGACATTGTTGGCTGAATCTGCAATTCACATGGTTTGTTTTTTCGGAAGAGCAGGTTTTGTTCTTCTTTTGATTGTAGTTTAGATCTCAGATACAATCAGTAGCTTCTATGCAATTTTCATTTGAAGTGAGAATGTTGATGTACGTACTATCGAGGTATGCCTGTACTATTAAACACACAAAGCATCAAGGGGTGATAAAGGGGCGATACGGTCAAAATTTGAGCCAATATCAACTTGACGTATTTCTTTCAATTTTGCATTTAAAAACCTGAACACCCCTCATTTTGAAGGTGTGTGTGTGTAGAATGTTGCTCCTATTTTGATTTTGGAATTCACTCTTCAGTTGTCAAAATGCCGTCCAAGCAAGAAGAGCAGCGTATCAAAATTTTGCTCGCGCATCGCGAAAATCCGAGCTACTCGCACGCAAAGTTGGCAAAATCGCTAAAAGTTGCCAAATCAACCGTTACAAATGTAATTAAAGTGTTTGGGGAACGTTTGTCGACAGCCAGGAAGTCTGGATCGGGGAAATCGAAAACCGGAAGCCGCTGAGACGACAAAGAGAGTTGCCGGTAGTTTCAAGCGAAACCCTAACCTATCTCTCCGAGATGCCGCAAATAAGCTGGGTGTATCGTCTACAACCGTGCATCGAGCCAAAAACGAGCCGGACTATCGACTTACAAGAAGGTAGTGACTCCAAATCGCGATGATAAACAAAATACGACGGCCAAAGCGCGATCCCGGAGGCTGTACACGACGATGCTGACGAAGTTTGACTGCGTGGTAATGGACGACGAAACCTACGTCAAAGCCGACTACAAGCAGCTTCCGGGACAGGAGTTTTATACGGCAAAGGAAGGGAAAGGTAGCAGATATTTTCAAGCACAGAAACTGTCAAAGTTCGCAAAAATATCTGGTTTGGCAAGCCATCTGTACCTGTGGCTTGAAAAGCAGCATTTTCATAGCTTCCGGGACTGTCAGCCAAGAAATTTACGTGAAAGAGTGTTTGAATAAACGTCTGCTGCCTTTCCTGAAGAAACACGGTTGTTCCGTACTGTTTTGGCCGGATTTGGCATCTTGCCATTACGGTAAAAAGGCCATGGGTGGTACGCCGCCAACAACGTGCAGGTGGTTCCCAAGGACAAGAACCCTCCCAACACGCCAGAGCTCCGCCCAATTGAGAAATACTGGGCTATTGTCAAGCGGAACCTAAAGAAGACCAAAAAAACTGCTAAGGACGAGCAGCAGTTCAAGGCAAACTGGCTTTCTGCGGCGAAGAAGGTGGACAAGGTGGCTGTACAAAATCTGATGGCAGGGGTCAAGCGTAAGGCCCGGCAATTCGGATTTGGAAAAGCGGAAGCCTAACTGAATATTTTTCCTGAATTTTATACTAATTGAACTTGAAAAAGAAATTTAATTTGATTTTTAAATAAACGATTTCACCGATTTACACGCGTTTTCCCTTGACCAAATTTTGACCGTATCACCTAATTGAAAGTTGAAATATGCTCGTTAAATATTCAGTTCTTGAACAATCAAAAAGCCGAATATTCAACCGAAACCCAAACCCGAATAATACTGGATTAAGAACATAGTTTAAGATGGTAAGAAGAGTATCGGCGAAAACTGTTTGTTTGAACTCTTCGCGGTTTGGGCTAAACCGATTAATGTTATCCCGCTGATCAATTTTACCCCGTTTCACGGTACTGTAGTTTAGTATTGTTAAGAATATGTGTTGATCAAAATCTTACGGTTTCATTCAGCGTGGCAAAAGAACAAAACAGCAAGCTAGTCCAGCAGAGCGAGAAGTTGCAGTTGTTTTATTCTATTCAAAGAATTTATTTTTGCTGAGCATGAACGGGACAATGAGCATGGTTGACGCCGCGGGGTTGTTACCTCCCGTTACCGCTCAGATCCAGCTGTTATTACACAGAGGATCAACAGATGATGCATACATACTCAATGTGCAAAACTGGTGATCTCAAACTAAGGCAATGCCGGCGCTGCCCTCGCCGACTGCAGGTGAAATCAAGGAAAGGGGTAGGAATGTGTTGACGTTTAGTTGGACGTTTTGTTGGAAGCCGAGACCACCGCCGCTCTTCCACGAGCAATCTTTGGGATGTTGAATAACAATATTGTGTGGTAACAGGGCTCGTTTTGGTAAACGATAAGCTTAATTCACAATTCGTTTAGTAAAATATTTAAATATTAGTACCGATTTCTGATTTGAATCGATTTATACCAACAGTGAGGATGCTAGTGGGGCCACATACAAAGTGTAATGGTGGTTTTTCATTGGATAAAAAGGAGATTTTTTATAACGCTGGAAATCCAATTTGATCCGATTTAAACCAATAATAAGGAAGCTATTGGAGTCACTCACAAAGTGGTTTTCCGTTAGGAAAACAAAGTTAATTTTATTGACGCTTGAGAGACGCTTTGTTGTTATCTTACTGTGCTCACTCGATCACTCGTATCACCCAGTTGCAGATATGAAACAAAACGAAACGCGCCATGCTCGATAGGAAAATAGTGCGTAATGAAGCATCGTCACAACCTTTCACAAAAGATGCTCGAACCAAAATATTTTTTCGTAACTTTCAATTTTTACTTCTGTGTTGGACTACTGTAACTAATATCTGTATCAATCAAATTGAAGTTTCTAAAGAACAATTTATAATAATCCATTAAAAATTCCGATTGAGCGATTTCGTAAAAATAAGAGTCCGTAGATGCATGTCGTGCCTAGTGGTAAGTTTATGTTTTCTATTGAAGTCCTCATCGGTTTAACACCAACCGGGAGAGACTTGGTCTTATACAAAATGATTTCATTATCTCCAATCCGCTCAACCAATCGCAATGTTTTGTGATATAATGGACGGATTATTATTATTTGAGATAACTAAATGCAGACGTCTTCCAAAAATGGCAGATCAGGCAGAGAATCGGTGGAGAGCTCAGAAGAACCATCATAAAAAACGAATCACCGGACAAGAATAGTTGAATAGGTAGGAAATTCCTCAATGAAATACATACCACTAGAAGTCGAGAACACTCGTTTGAACTAAGAAGAAAGCTACCATCAATGTCCATGTTCATTACTTCTGATTCCTAATTTAATTTCGAAAAAGTTGCTATGCTGGTGAATTTGGTGCACAATGTGTGAATTCCGCGACGGTTTTTGTAAACTATCAGCAGTGTCAAGCAGTTATTTGATTAACTTTTATCTAGAAGTACAATAAATGAACATTCGAAAGTTTTTAAAAAGTAAGTAAAAGTATAACAAAAGAATGTCTCTCTCTCTCTCTCTCTCTCTCTCTTTCTCACTCTAAAAAATAGCTGTGTAGCATGAGCATGATTGACCGACCAATGTTGCTACTCTATTATTGCCAGCTGTTATTACACAGCGAACCAACAGATGATGTTTGGAACTTACAAATTGAAAATACTGGTGATACCGGTGCCGTCCCACCCGAACGCAGGTCAAATAAGGAAAGGGTAGGAATATGTTGACGCAATACTCGCTTTATTGAAAGCCGAGAACACCTCTGCACTTCCGAGAAAAATCTTTGGGATGTAGGATTGGTTGGCAGCCGGGTTCGTTTTGATCCACGAAAATCTGTCTAGTAATGTAGAAAATATATTTGTACCGATTTCCGATTTGAACCGATTTAAACCAACAGTTAGGATGCTATTAGGGCCCCTCACAAACTTTTCATTATGCAAACAAGATAAATCATAATAACTCTTGATAGGTAACTTGGGACGATTTACAGCACATATCTCACCTAGTAACAGTTAAATTGATCTTTTTTCTGTACTAACTCGATCACTCGCGCCGCCTAATAAAAGATAACCGAAAACTATAGATATCGTGCTAAGCCGTATAACAAAATATCTATATAATAAAAATGAGTTGGGGTTTCCTTTGTCACGATTTAACTCGCGAGCGGAAGGACCGATCGGCGTGAAATTTTGTATGCAGAGATTTTTGGGGCCGGAGAACAATCTTATGATGGTTTGAGACCCCTCCCTTCACTGGAAAGGGGGGCTCCCATACAAATGAAACACAAATTTCTTCACAACTCGAGAACTAATCAAGCAAAAGAAACCAAATTTAGCATGTGTGAGTTTTTGAAGGTAAAAAAGGTTATTATGGTAGCTTGAGAACCCTCCCCGTCATTAAAGGAGGGGCTCCCATACAAATAAAACACAATATTCTGCATAACTCAGGAACTAATCAAGCAAACGGAACGAAATTTAGCATGTGGTGGTTTTTAAGACAAAAATGTTTCTATGTTGGTTTGAGACCCCTTCCCATCCTAAAGGGGAGGCAGGTGAGCTCCGATACAAATGAAATACACTATTCTGCATGACTCGAGAACTAATCAAGCAAATGGAACCAAATTTAGTATGTGGTGGTTTTGAAGACAAAAAATTGTTCTATGTTGATTTGAGACCCCTCCCCTTTCTGAAAGGGGGAACCTATTCAAATGAAACGCAAATCCTTGCATAACTCGAGAACTAATAAGAGAAATGGAACCAAATTTCGCATGTGGAAGTTTTGAAGGAGGAAATGTTTCTATGGTGATTTGAGACTCTTCCGTCATATGAGGAGGAAGGGGGAGAGGGTGCTCTCAAACAAATGGAACCCAAATTTCTGCATAACTCGAGAAATAATCAAGCAAATGGAACCAAATTTGGAATGGACGAGTTTTTTAAGGCATGAAATGTTTTTATGGTGGTTCAAAGCCCCTCCTCCCTCTAAAAGGGGGCTCTCATACAAATGAAACAAATTTCAACCAAACATGAGAACTATACCTACTGCTTTGCAAATTTGTATTCAGTGGTTTTGGGTCCGGGAAAGCATCTTATGATAGTTCGAGAGCCCTCCCGCTTCTAGAAAGGGTGGGATCCCATGCAAATGAAAAACAAATTCCTGCATAACTCGAGAACTAATCAAGCAAATGGAACCAAAATTGGTATGGGTGAGTTTTTGAAGGCAAAACATATTTTGTGGTAATTTAAGACCTCTCCTCACTCTGAAAATGGGGGCTACAATACATAAGAAAGACAAATTTAAACAAAAGATGAGAACTATACCTACCGCTCTGCAAATTTGTATGCAGGGGTTTTGGGTCCAGGAAAGGATCTTATTATAGTTCGACACCCCTCCCGCCTTTAGAAAGGGGGGCTCCCATGCAAATGAAAAACTATTTTCTGCATAACTCAAGAACTAATCAAACAAATGGAACCAAATATGGCATGTGGAGGTTTTGTAGGCAAGAAATGTTTCTACGGTGGTTTGAGACCCCAAGCAAAAGAAACCAAATTTAGCATGTGTGAGGTTTTAAAGGCAAGAAAGGTTTCTATGATGGTTTCAGATTCCTCTTCGCCCTGAAAGGGGGGCTCCTATACAAATGAAATACAATATTCTGTATAACTCGAGAACTAATCAAGCAAATTGAACCAAATCTGGCATGTGGAGGTTTTTGTAGATGAATACTGTTTCAATGCTAATTTGAGACCCCTCCCTTTTCTGAAGGGGGGGGGGGGGCTCCCATACAAATGAAACACAAATTTATGCATAACTCGAGAACTAATCAAGAAAATGGAACCAAATTTGGCATATGGAGGTTTTTGAAGGAGAGAAATGTTTCTATGATGATTTGAGACCCCTCCGCCTTCTAAAAGTGGAGGGAGGGATCTCCCATATAAATGAAACACAAATTTTTGCATAACTCGAGAACTAATCCAGCAAATGGAACCAAATTTGGCATATGGAGGTTTTTGAAGGAGAGAAATGTTTTTATGGTCATTGAGACTCTTCCGCCTTCTGAAGAGGGGAGGGGGGGCTCTCAAACAAATGAAACACAAATTTCTGCATAACTCGAGAACTAATAAAGCAAATGGAATCAAATTTGGCATGTGGAATTTTTTGAAGGAGAGACATATTCCTATGGTGGTTTAAGACCACTCTGCCCTCTTAATGAGGGGGGTCCCATAGAAATGAAACGCAATTTTCTGCATAACTCGAGAACTAATAAAGCAAATGGAATCAAATTTGGCATGTGGATTTTTTTGAAGGTCAGACATATTTCTATGGTGGTTTGAGACCCCTTTGCCCTCTGAAAGGGGGGGGGGGCTCTCATACAAATGAAACGCAATTTTCTGCATAACTCGAGAACTATTCAAGTAAATGAAACCACATTTGGCATGTGGGGGTTATTGGAAACAGGATTTTTATTTATATTAAAATGGATTTCTGTCTGACTGTCTGTCTGACCGATCAGAGTGAAAATATGTATGCAGGTATTTTTGGGGCTGTGGAAGGTTCTTATGATTGTTTGAGACCGCTTCCCCCTTCCGGCTCGCATACAAATGAAACACAAATTTCTGCATAGCTTGAGAACTAATCAAGCAAATGGAATCAAAAATGGTATGCAGGGTTTTTGAATGCAAGAAATGTTTCTATGGTGAATTCAAACACAAATTTCAACCAATCCTGAGAATTATCCAGGTAACTAAGCCACAAACTGTGTATTGTCTGGGTAAGAAGAATGTTCTGATAGAAGTTTGAACTCCTTATTACTCAAAAAAAAACTCATTAAAAAAAGCGTCAGTTCTATGTAATGTTCATTCATTTAGTTGCAGGCGTAGCAACGCTCGCACCGGGATCAGCTAGTAGTGAATAAGAAAGCATCAATGCAACCGTTCACATCCAATGCAATGAAACATTGCTATTTTCCGTATAAAGGGTGATACGGTCAAAATTTGGTCAAGGGAAAATGCGTGTAAATCGGTGAAATCGTTTATTTAAAAAATCAAATTAAATTTCTTTTTCAAGTTCAATTAGTATAAAATTCAGGAAAAATATTCAGTTAGGCTTCCGCTTTTCCATATCCGAATTGTCGGGCCTTACGCTTGACCCCTGCCATCAGATTTTGTACAGCCACCTTGTCCACCTTCTTCGCCGCAGAAAGCCAGTTTGCCTTGAACTGCTGCTCGTCCTTAGCAGTTTTTTTGGTCTTCTTTAGGTTCCGCCTGACAATAGCCCAGTATTTCTCAATTGGGCGGAGCTCTGGCGTGTTGGGAGGTTCTTGTCCTGGGAACCACCTGCACGTTGTTGGCGGCGTACCACTCCATGGCCTTTTACCGTAATGGCAAGATGCCAAATCCGGCCAAAACAGTACCGAACAACCGTGTTTCTTCAGGAAAGGCAGCAGACGTTTGTTCAAGCACTCTTTCACGTAAATTTCTTGGTTGACGGTCCCGGAAGCTATGAAAATGCTGCTTTTCAAGCCACAGGTACAGATGGCTTGCCAAACCAGATATTTCTTTGCGAACTTTGACAGTTTCGTGTGCTTGAAAATATCTGCTACCTTTCCCCTTCCTTTTGCCGTATAAAACTCCTGTCCCGGAAGCTGCTTGTAGTCGGCTTTGACGTAGGTTTCGTCGTCCATTACCACGCAGTCAAACTTCGTCAGCATCGTCGTGTACAGCCTCCGGGATCGCGCTTTGGCCGTCGTATTTTGTTTATCATCGCGATTTGGAGTCACTACCTTCTTGTAGGTCGATAGTCCGGCTCGTTTTTGGCTCGATGCACGGTTGTAGACGATACACCCAGCTTATTTGCGGCATCTCGGAGAGATAGGTTGGGGTTTCGCTTGAAACTACCGGCAACTCTCTTTGTCGTCTCAGCGGCTTCCGGTTTTCGATTTCCCCCCGATCCAGACTTCCTGGCTGTCGACAAACGTTCCCCAAACACTTTAATTACATTTGTAACGGTTGATTTGGCAACTTTTAGCGATTTTGCCAACTTTGCGTGCGAGTAGCTCGGATTTTCGCGATGCGCGAGCAAAATTTTGATACGCTGCTCTTCTTGCTTGGACGGCATTTAGACAACTGAAGAGTGAATTCCAAAATCAAAATAGGAGCAACATTCTATACACACACACCTTCAAAATGAGGGGTGTTCAGGTTTTTTAAATGCAAAATTGAAAGAAATACGTCAAGTTGATATTGACCAAATTTTGACCGTATCGCCCTTTACTTTCAATATGTACGCGTTCCACAAACAATCCTACTACTGAAATTCACATCTGCAACTAGTAGGTTGAGCGTCCAAAGGAGCAATCTAAAGCTTAAATTACGAATGAAGAATTTTGTGAAATTAGCTTTCTGGCAACTTTTTGATTTCATTATCTCCAATCCGCTCAACCAAACGCAATGTTTTGTGATACAGTGGACGGATTATTATAATTTGAGATCACTACAAATACAGACGTCTTCCAAATTTAGCAGATCGACAGTGCAATCGGTGAGTGATCATCTGGTACCTCATAGCAAGATGACCGGGAGATTTGATAAGCTACCTCCCCCGGCCAGTAGTAGTTCCAACACTATGTTTGCTTAAAATGCTATGACGATAATTTGTGATTATGTCTCTACAGCCAGAGGAAAATGTTTCAGATATTCTTCTCTTTTTGGAGAGCAAGTAATGGCGCTATAACCATACGCTATATGGGGTTAGGACTATAGTTAATGCTTAAGACTCAACCGTTTGAAGAAAAATGGAGCATCACTTAACCTCTCAGACTAGACGCTCCCAACGATCATTTTTCAATAAATTGTTGTTCTGTACACCAAACAGAGCATTCTGTTAAACTATTCTATATAAATAGAAAATTGTGTAGAGTATTTAGGAAAAATTATATGAATGTATAGAAACGATCTGACCAACATCTCCACACACAATGAATGACCCCAAAAGTATCTTTATTACTGGTATAAAACAGTTTTCACGAGTAATTAAAACCTTGTCTTCACAATGAAAAACTACCATCACACTTTTTGGGTGGTCCCAAAGGCATTCTTACAGTTGGTTTAAATCGATACTAATATTTAATCACATAATTGTGCATCTCTTTTAAATCAACCAATCGTTTACCAAAACGAACCCTGCTACCACCACAACCCATTTATCCAACATCAGTGATTTCTCGAGGAAGGTGTTCTCGGCTTTCAACAAAGCGAGTATCGCATCAACACATTCATTCATACCCTTTCCTTATTTGACCTGCATTTGGGCGGGGCAGGTGCCAGTATTGACTTGATTTAGGACCACTAGTTTTCACACATTGAGGATGTATGTTGCTCCCAAGCATAACCTGAAAATTCCTTAAAATAACTGAGATACGACTCGAACGGTTGTGGCTCGACAGAGATGAACTCTAGGAATTGCCAGGTTGCTAACATCCACATCCACTAACCGACGGTAAGGTAATAATTCCCTGTGCCTGTTTCTGGTGCTATTTTGTTTATGGGAGCAAGCAGATCCCAGAAAAATACGCTAGAAGTCATTGTTTACAAATGTTACTTTCGACCTTTTGACTATTTTGTCTAGAACTCTAGATATAGGCCGCATTGTCATTCGAATTGAATATACCTATAGGAAATCAAGAAGAGGATGTTGAAATTAAAAGAAGCGAGAGCTTCAAAACCATCAATTCTTTCGTAACATCTGAAAAGGGTTCATCTTCGTTGATCGAATTAGGTAGAGCTAAGATCTTCAAGGCATACAACAATCACGTCTACTTTCTAATTGTTAACTACGATGAATTAGTAACCAGTTTCGTAAAACAAACCATTCAATAAGCTGCAGAATCAGTTCGTCACCAATCACCATTGCCACTCCAACCCAACAGCTCAATCAGTTCTAATTAATTCAATTACTTAGCCCTGCCCTCTGCTGATAATAATGACAAAAATAGGCATATGTGACAATGCCTTCCACAGCGTGAGTGAACAGGATTGAACATTCTCTCAGGAACTAAGTTGACAGCTTAAAACGGAAATTTATAGCCGCCTACTTTTGGACACTTTCCTCGTGATAAATGTTTATTTGTTTCTAAGTAGACTCCCGGAAATGGCGGTTGTAAAACAATAATAATTCGTTTTAATCCTTCCGCTTTTACTGGTTGTACATTTAGAACTAAGTCAAGGCTTCACTGAGGCGTGAATTCAAGAAAAAAAAAGAGCAGACTTCTACTAATTGGAGTTTTACTACCCCGTGCATAATTAGGAACGAAACCCCCGCACTGTCGCGAGAGATAACAAACTCGTTGGTGCAAATTTGGGCTACCAAATAACAATTCGTTAAGTACTTGATATGGGTACTCACCCTCTTGATGAAAACTAAGTTCAGAAGTCACTCACCTGCAAGAAGAAAAGGAAAAGTTATCAGTCATAGGTATCACTTTGTAGAACACGTAGGAGCACAACAACCAGATTCGACCTCCTTCTGTGCGAACCGCGCGTACGAGGTTAACAATCAATCATAAAGCCATTACTGATAAGAATTCGCGAAAAATTCGACCAGCTTTCATTACTACCGTTTTACAACCGGTTAACAGCGCCGCCGTCGAGGTTCAAGTTTAAGCACTTCCCGAAATTGACGAACCCAACCTGTCTTTGATTTAGTCTTTTTTTTATTAGAAAGATGGACACGTCAAAATTGGGAATGTTTGTCACCTTCGGATCATCACAGTAGGCTTTCGATTTCTGTTTTTGAAAAGCGTGGCCTCCTTCGATCAATGTTGTTAAATTTCAGGTGCATGATTTGCGGTAAAATTTCATCGTGAACAGCTGGAAACCGACGGCAAGTCACGCCTTATCGGTCAATGAAAAGAACATCGTAGTATTTTTGTCGTTTTTTTTCTTCTTTCTATTGTAGTAGCAGGGGCTTGCACTTTTTAGAACGGCGGCGATCCTTAGTAGGTCTAGAACGGGTGGTTCTTGGAAGTGCGTTCTTGAACGACGATCGTAACGACTTGGGAGGGTGGTAAAAAGTTGAAGGGAAAAAAGCGTCGCATATGTTTGTAGTTTTGTTTCTTTTTTTCTTCAGTATATCATTTTAATATAGGGAGAAATGGAAAAGTGAATTTATTTCATTTTCACTTCCATATAAATAGGTAGCTGGGTTGATGAGTTGGTAATCAGTTCCCACCTGGTGTTCGCTCAGTGACGATCAAGTTCAGTCGGTATTGTTATTAAGTAAATTGAATAGGATTGAGGTGAAAACAGTGATGTCGGGGAATGCATTGTTGGTTCTGTTGGCCACGTGGCTGGTGTTGCTGGTGGAATCAAATGTGATCCTTCGGGATGAGAACGCAGTGGACGTTGATGACGGTGAAATCGACCTGTCCGATCTGGGGCTGGAGATTTACGGTGAACCGGATGAGCAGGTTGGAGAGTTGGTCAAAAACTACGATCCGGAGAAGGATGGAGTGAACCCGGAGGAACTGGGTTCGTACGTCGGTGGCGATATGCTGATCAACAGGCCAGCCGGTCGGAATGGATTGGCCGATAAGACTACACGCTGGCCCGGCGGTGTTGTACCATTCGTGATCAATGGAAACTTTCGTGAGTGTGAAACAAAAGTTTTTCGTTTGTCGAATGCTATTGCTTAGAACTTTATTGAGATCTACTATCCACCGACCTTGCACAGGAAACATCGTACGGAAGAAATTGAAGCGCGGTTGCAATACTTTTCTCTTCGTTTATGTAAATCAATGATTTGACTAAGCGGATTGATCCAATCTATGTCCTACAAATTTGGCAAAATATACCAATTCTTGCGTACTTTTTCAAACAGACGTATCTGGATTTGTAAACAAAGAGGGGAAGTAAGATTCAAACGTTAAATCCTTGAAATCTGATACGGGAGTCACTTTAGTGATAAAATGTCTCCGCGATGAAAGAGTTGATCCGAAGTGACAAACTCGGAGTTATTGTGAATGTTACTTCACCAATATTTTTTCGACAAAAGATACATATTTCGTGGATTTTTTTCACCCTTCAAATGTTCAGATGTTTTTAACTATTTTTCTTAAATACATTTAAAAGCATCATTTGAATACATTTGCTTTAGTGATCAGGAAATTTGAACTCAGGTTTACCTGGCGGTATCCCGGATCATCTGTGAAAGTCGTTAATTTATTAAATTAATCTTAGAATTCGACAGTTTTTTTTTTAGAGTACTGCTAAATCGTCTTTTTAATGTATTTGCACTTATGATCTGAATGTTGACCCTCAAGGCCAGTAACCGATCAATTTATAAAAGTAGTCTTAGAACTCTGTTGGATTTTCAATGAATTTTCAGAAGTATCATTTGAATATAACCCTCCGGGCTGTCGGATACACTTTCGGATAGTTTGGAACAACTTTAAAATTGATCAATTTATGAAATTAGTCTTATGCTTGTATAAGCCTATGATCAAATATTTGTAATAGCCAGATAGATAGCTGTCAGGCATCACGAAATTCTGCTAGGAGTCTATCTGCCTATGATAAATATTTGATAATTGAACAAATGGTCTGATATACGCTTTAGAAATCTGCGTTTTTTTTTTAATTTCTAAATGTGTGCCAGGTGTGTGTGTGTGTCCAATCTAACACCCATCGGCCGGCAATGGTATTATGGAAGAAATCTATTTGCAACAATCATTCAAGTGACCATTGGAAGTATCTTTAATACGGGAGCTTGAAAGTGATAGCTCTACTGTAGATTCAGCAACCCATTTCACGAATGTCTAGAGAGTCACGCCCTTTCCGAGGTTACTTTCCCATACAATAAGCCCCGCATGTAAACATTGCCGATATCATTTGGATAAGGGCACTGCAACACACTTCCAGATTTGGAAATGAAAAATTGCCAAACCGGGAACGAATTTAGTATTATTTGAAAATAAGATTATATTTACATAGTTATAATCAGATAGATTTCACCCATGGCCGCCTCCCTAATGACACTATCTTGTTCATTCGTAAAACTAAAAAAAAATCGACCTTGGATCGTAGTTTATTTCATGCACTCGCGACAAAATAAGCGCAAAAATTAACGTTGTTAAACCGCCCGTTAGTTATGCAACCTGCATAACAAAATTCTGTACACCACGTGGTGAATGCATCTGAAATATGTGCCAGCCTACCCGCTCATGCGCGTTGTCTTCGTTTGCAGCTTCTGACCAGCAAATGGCCGTTCTCTACATTGTACTAGTCTTCTTTTTTTCCACTCCACACCGCACATGCCAATAATCAAAATCTCCGCTATTAGGCGGCTCTATATCGAACTTCAAAACTGCAACTAATCATCGATTCACTCGCGACAAAGCGGAAAAAATACTTTAACTTTATAATTTATGTCCGGGTGTCACAATGCCACCAGTAATAAACAAAACTAAACTGATGTAACTCTTCTTTCGGGTGCGGAGTAAAGCACACACCCACAAAGAACAAAAATAACAAGGAAATACTACCGAAACTCACACATCTCGAGGGGGAATTGATTGTATTCATTACGGCTTACACAATGCACGCGGATATTTTATGATTTCGCTGTTAGTTTTATTAAATTACGAATTATTGATTGATTTTTTTTGTGAGAACGAAGCAGCAAAAACAAAACACGTCTGTTTCAAAGCACGGCTTACTGCGATCGGGGCAGATTCTAAAGGTTTGCCAGGTGGGCCCAAATTCCGATTAAATTTTCTTTTAAATCATTTCGACCTAGAGAGTTGAGAGAGAGTAAAAAACGGGGACCTCTGAGGGAAAACAAAAAAACTACTCCTACGAGTATTCCATAGTTATTAGAAGGCCTTCTTTGGCTATTGCTATGTGTTGCCACATTTTATGTGGAGTGGATCCTATTGGAAGGTACTCTATGACCTTAAGCGTAAATTTTAAGATCTTAAATTATAATTGATTCAATTAATATTTATAGGATCATTTTTAAAAAAATCGTAAATTCTTGAAACGAATTTCCAAATTTCAGCACTTTTACGATTGTACAGGATCATCTGGTAGTCCTGAGGGTAAATCTTCAGATCGCAACTAAAACTGTATTAAAATGATGGATTTTGTAGTCCTTCCGAAAAATAAACCGCAGATTTTTATACAAATTTTATAATTTACCATCCCTTTTTACAATTTTCAATTCTTAGGTCATAAGTGTGAATGTATTTTAATGACGCTTATTTAGTTGCACCGGGAATCAAGATTGGGATCGTTCGATTTTTCAGATACACCACAAAACTCAAAAAAGTATTGTAAATTGTAAAACTAGGAAAACTCAAATGAACACTTCACTTGATCTCTTTTAAAAAATGAAAGACTTTTTCAAACTATCATCCGCTCGTAAAAGTGTTTTTAAAAAGAGTTTTTTTTTTTCTAAAAGTGAAGTAGTGTAAATTGCTATTCCATATTCGGCACATGAATGGAACATTACAAAACACACAAGTTAGAATTATCGGGGCCAATTATCCAGCATTTTACGAGTTCTAATGGCCGTCTCGGTTGAGCTCGGTTTTTGTTAGGGAGCAAGCTATTTGACGTTTGGCTTAGGCTGTTTGACAGAGAATCGATCAAATCTTATCGATTAGTTGTCAAACTCGTGTCAAACGACCTAAGCCAAACGTCGAACCGCTTGCTCCCTGCCAGAAACTGAGCTCAACCGAGACGGCCATGAGTACACGTAAAATACTGGATAGAGGTCACGTTGAACGTCACATTGCTCGACAGGTCTATTTTGATTATAACATTGGTTCTCAAGCCCAGTCAGAACAAAATTGAAAGAGATGAGCTTTTGAAATTAATCTTAGAACTCTGATTTTCTTTTCTAAATAACTACTAAGCGGTTCATTTCAGTACATTTGAACTTGAGGTTTGAAAATTTACCCTCGAGTTTATAGAATTAGTCCTAGATATCTAGAAGTATAGCGAGAAACTACCTAGAATTCAGGGCACATCTTAGAAAATTTAAAAGATGACTTCCCTGAGCTTCAGAAAGATACTTTCTAGAAGTTCAGGAAAAGATTTCTTAGGAAAGAAAAACTCCGAAGTTCAGGCATAAACTTCTCAGAAGTAGTTCGAGCAGGAATATCCCAGAAAATTCAGGACCAAACATCCCCGAATTGCAAGATCATTGACCCAAATACTTACAAGAATAACATATTAGAGAGAACTGAGAACTTCCCCGAAACTCAGGAGAGAACTTCTCAGAGCTTTAGGAAGAAGTTTGGGAAAGAAGACTTCTTACATGTTTGGAACATTCTAGAGGTTCTCAAACTCTTTCCAGAAATTCAAGATTTCATCCCAAAAGTTCATGAGAAAACTACCAATAATTTCTCAAAAACTCATGAACAATCTTCCCAAGCAACACAAAACTGTCATAATTGGTTACAGTGACTTGATAGTGACTTAATTGAGTCATATTGAGGTTTCGTAAACCGTAATGAAACAAGTGTGCTACTAGGGTTCCACGAAGCTCAAGGCGATTTGTCCTAAAAGTTCAGAAGAGAACTTTTCTGAAGTTCAAGCACGGGCTTCCCAGAAGTTCCGGAATAAGTTTCCCAAAAGTTTAGTTGCAACTTCCCCGAAGTGCTAGAGAGCTTTCCCGAAGTTCAGGAAACAAAAACTCTCCAAAGAATAGAAAGAAACTTTCCAGAATCATAGAGGATACTTCCTAGTATTTTGAGCAAGAATTTCTCAGAAATCCAGGAATAAACTTTCCCGAAGCTCAGAAGAAAATTTCCCAAAAGATTAGGACTTCTCAGGAGCTTCTAACAGATTTGAGAGAACTTTTCTAGAAAATCTGGAAAGGACTCTCCCAAAGTTTCGGTAAAATTCTCCTCGGAGTTCAGGATGGGAATTATTAGCGGTTTAGAAAGAATAAGCTCAAGACATAACGTCCCCGAAAAACAGAAACAAACATTCTAGGGAGGACACTACCTATAAGTGCAAGAAGGAATTTCTCAAAAATTTCATTGGCGAACTTCCCAGGAGTTCCGAAAGAAACTTCAAAAACTTTAGTTGGATCCACACAGAAGTGCTTTCCTGAAGTTCAGAGTCGAACATTCCAGAATTCCTGAATGAAACTTTCTCGAAGTTCAGGTTGATACTTTTCAGAAGAACAGGAAGAAACTTTCCAAAAGTATAGGGAAAAAAGAAATTCAGGAACAACTATCCCCGGAAGGACACTTCATTGAAGTTCAGATGAGGACTTCTCAGCAGTTTTGGAAGAAACTTCCAAGAAATTTAGAGAATTTTCAAGAAATTCTGAAGAATATTTTCCCAAAGTTTTGGATTATTCTTCCTCGACGGTCATGATGGGACTTATCAGAAGTTTATAAATTAACTTAAATCAGGAAAAAAAAATTACCAAATGTTTTTGGAAGGTAAGGTTGGATTGTTAGATGTGAAGTTTTAAGAAGTTTTAAGACTGCCAAGAAGTTCATCTGCCTAAAGGTCAGGAGGAAACTTCGCAAAATTTTAGCAAAGAGCTCTGCAGAAGATCAGGTGAGAGCTTCCCTGCAATTCAAGCGCTGATCATTGACTAACCGAAGAAGACCATAATGATATTAATTGCCTATGACATCATATTAAAATATGGTAAACACCATCTACCCAACCGTTCAGACTGTACTATGATGAGCTAGGACACCAATTCTTTGGTTTCCATCTTACCTCGTTTGAGAGATTTGATTGTTTAGAAAACGTCCCTTAAGTTTAGCAAAAAACTTTTAAAAAAATCAAGAAGTTTATCAATATATCAAAGAAGTTTTTAAGAGTTCCTCGAAAGTTCAGGTAATCCTCGAAAAATTAATAATTTAAATCCCCAATTTTGAAAGTTTTCCACTTAGGGTATTAGAAGCTGAAAAAAGTTTGAATGCTTTACCAGAAAGTCAGGAAACTTCGAGATTAAATCGTTGAAGCAACCTTTGAATGTTGAATTAAAGAAATAATACCAAAAGCTTCAGTATCGTCAAGCATAAATTAACTGGTTTTAACAAGATGATAACTCCTCCTCATAATCATCTTTAATAATAAATTCTTCGAAAAATCTTTCAAATCGCAACTTTGAATTACAAAAACATTAGTGTAATTTACAAAAAAAGAGTGAAAAATCTAAATTGATGAAAGTCCTGAAGTATTGCATGATGTAATATTTCAGTGTCATTTTGAAAAATTTCAGCACTACAGTTAACAGTCGAGTTTGGTTGCCGACTCAACAGTGACAAGTGTCAAGTCGAGTTCTAAAATAGAACCCCATACATTGTGTGAAGTTTTGAAATGTTTTACAGATGTTACGGTGTAGACAATATTATTTGCAAAAACCGCCTTTGTTAGAAATATTTTTTGTAGGTTGCTGTTTCGTGTGAAATGAAACACAATTCGCATGCATTGATATTTACTTGTTGCAAACCAGTCAAAGTAACTTTAGTGTGACTCATTTAAGTTACATTCAAGTTGCTGCAACCAATTATGAGAGCTTTGTGCTGCATGGGCAGATTTGAACAGAATATTCAAGAACACATCGAACGAGCGAACAATAAAGTGCCTTCAATGCATACACATCACGGAACTCCGATGCATTTTGGCGTATGAATCCAAGCAGTGATGTTTTCGTTGAAGCTTAGCTTGCAGTCCATTACAACTCCACAAGTCTTTAATTAAAGATACACGGTCCAATTTGATGCCGTAATCGTATATCAGTAGCCTCTGAGATTTACTGAAACTTATCACCTTACTTTATTAATCGCTTTGGAAAAGTCTACGTAAATACTGTCTACTTGGCAGCACTTTTCCAAACTGGAGTTCAGTACGCTAACATATGCCATTAGGTTTGTAGCAGTAGAGCGATTTTTCACGAAGCCGAGTTCAAGCGTCTTGGCTAACCAGCAAAGGATCGAAATCGAAATTCTTTACATCCTGGATGTATTCAGAGCTTTGTGTATGGGTGAGACCGCAGACAACTCCCATAAATTCGGAAAGTTAGTTGAATAGCAAACATACAGGGGGTGCAAGTAGTTCAGCACATCGACGAATAAAAACGGGAGGTAGCCTATCTGACCCAGGACCTTTCGAAGGGTCGACAGTTCTCAGTGCACTACTGACATCTGCTACGGTGCAGGTTGGACACGCAAATTGTATATCGTATGATGGCAAGTAATTCAACAACTCCGGAGAACTCGGCGGATAGTCAGCATCATAGACAGATTTGAAGACATCAGCGGAAAGTTCGACTGAACCTTCGAGGCCTCGAATAGTTGAGCCACCGAAAGACATTTCCGCCGGGATTGACTGTGTGTTTTTTCTGCTTTTAACAAAGCTCCAGAAAGAGGAGGGATCCACCTTAACCTCGACTTGGACTTTGGAAAATATACTCACTCAATATACATTCGGAGTATTCAGCTTCGAGCCTGCGAAGAATTGAGCAATTCGATGACGCCGAAACCGACGGAGAACGTTACACCGATGTCCACGCTCGGAATTCCACCATGGTTGGTTGTTTGAGCGGTGAGGATAACGTCTGCGGAGAGGACAGTGTCTGCTTATGGTTCTGAAAATCACACCGTAGAATGTGGCATCAGCTGCGTCGACGTTTGCACCGTCAACAGTTGAGTGAACGTAGATCTTCAAAAACTGAATCGTAGTCGCATCGGTTGAAATGGAAGTCGAGGTCTTCCGTAGTTGCGTGAATACTTTCTGAGGAACTTCATATGGCCACGCGTAAGACGAACGGCTTGTGGTGACGGTCCAGGGGTAAAATAGATAATGGTGCTTCAAACAACTCAATTTCATTAGTGTTGCTTATGAAAGCCAAGTCTAGGCATCTTCCGTTGATATTACGCATATCGCAAATCTGTTGCAATCCACCAGCAATCATGTTTTCGGTCAATACAAGCTCCTGTTCGGTTATGCATTTGTTGGTAGGTACGAGTCCAGGCCCTCGTCAAAGGACCAAAGTAGATGAGGCAGATTGTAATCGCCAACAATCATCACAGAATCGCAGCAGGCTGCTTTATTAATTGTTTGCTGCACTCAAGTCTTCAAGGGCCTCAAGTACATTCCACATACATAGACAGATCTATTCAAAGGAGACAGTTTCACAGCAATTTGTTCGAGCGAGTCACATAGGTCAAGTTGCACAGGAACACTTAAACAGGACTTAAACGAGAATTCACGACTCTCGTTTGATAACGATATAAGTTACAATTAGAGTTTATTCGGTTTCGAAGGGTTTAAGGAACCCTCGAAAGATTTGTTAAACTTTCAAAGTAGCCAATAAAGCAAATCATAAAAACTGCCTCAGAAAGTATGGACGCACCCAGTTTTCAGTAAACATATCGCACAAGTGATGGAAATTCAATTTTTATTGTGTTCTGAATATCTGCAATCTAACGATATAGCTGCCGTCTATTTTTGCGAACGTTCAGCATACAAACAAGTTTCGATACTTTCTTCCAATCTTTTTCAAACTGTTGGATGGGATCTGCTGTGAGACATATTTGCTAAGACGTGCCCTCGCCAATGCTCAAAATTCTTCAATTGGTCGAAATTGCGGGCAATTATTTGGGTTCATGTCCTGTGGAACAACTGTCACTTCCTACCGTTAACTTCGCTTAGTGGCTAGACGCAAGATCTGACCAGTAGACAACAGGATCCTTGTGGCTTCGAATCATAGGTACACCCAAAAGTTGGAATTGTCGCAAAAAATACAAATTACAGTTTTTGCATTCATATCTTGAGAAATCCGCCTGATTCAGATATGGAAATTTTGCTCATCATGATCCACAAAGCCTTGCATGGTAGAAAAGAAGCCATGCAAGTGTATTCAAGCCGTTGGCAGCACACAGATTCCTCGAAACAAATTTATCGCTGTGTGCATAGTGCCTCGACAGTCGAAGCAACCGTTGGGTCTTTGTTCAACCGTCAACAACTTGTCAATAGAGGTGAGACAATACTACAAAATGCCGCAGCGCAATTGGCCACTGTTGGTATTCCGCTGTCATTTTCATGTTCACACGTCATCACACTCCCATCTCCCTCTCATCAAGTTTGCCCATCTTGATAACCATGCTTTTGATGAAATAAACGAAGCCATGTAAGTGTGTGCCAAGTTACGATCCATTACGAGAAATGAAACAAAATCATGCGAAACTGCATTACAATCTTGCTTTTTCATTTTGGATGTACCAATGAGCTTAGGATGGTTCTAGCGATGTTTGATTACACTTACCAAAGCTTACATGGCAGAATAGGAGACTTTGAATTCACAACTTTTCATTTTTACCAGTAATATTATCTCGTCGCCATTTACTCAATGACCTCAAAGGCAAAGGCGGTAAAGTGTTGTATACTGGTCCTCCAATAGTATGTTTTAATGGATTCCCCATTATGGGCTAATACATTCTAATTATGGTCTGTATTACACTCCAAGCGTGAAGTACGATCATAATATTTTGAAGAAAATATTTTCTTATCAACATGAGACTTCGGGAGTGGACAGTAAACTTGCTATTTTGCTTGGGTACTCCCGTTCAAATAAGCGATCCTTCTTCTTTAAAAACCAACTAATCTTCTTTAAAAATCCAACACATTCCAACATACCAAAATGAGGGTGAAAAATCACTTCACCTAAATGCACTAATTGTTCGAAAATATTGCCTTGGCAACTTTCCGATCCCCCCCTCTCCGTCCACAGGAGCCAACGAAATGCAGATGATCGAGGCAGCCTTCAACCAATATCACCAGAACACCTGCATCAAGTTCGTATCGCGCATGGGCGAGCGAGATTACATATCGATCGAGAGCAGCAGCACCGGATGTTGGTCCAGCGTCGGACGGGTCGGCGGAAAGCAGGAAGTCAACCTACAGATGCCCGGCTGCACCACCAAGGTCGGTACGATCGTTCACGAGCTGATGCACGCCTTGGGCTTCCTGCATGAACAGAACCGCTCCGAACGGGACGATTGGGTGCGCATCCAATCGCAGAACATCCAACGAGGAACGGAGAACAACTTCTCCAAGGCCAAAACCGGAACTACGGATGGTTTTGGTGTGCCGTACGACTACGGTAGCGTTATGCACTATTCGGCCAACGCGTTCTCGTCCAATGGGCAACCTACAATTGTGGCGAAGGTAAGCAGAAGGAATTTTCGTTTGGGTAGTAAGGATAGGAAGTGGTTTCATTTGTGTTTGTGGGAACTAAACTAAAAAAAAGCGCGTGTATGTGTGAAGGTTTACGGTTTTGGTGTTACGTTCTTTCTCTCTTTCGTCTCTACAGAATCCCTTCTCCGGTGTGATGGGACAGCGGGACGGTTTTAGCAAGTATGACCTGCGCAAGATCAATCTCATGTACAACTGCAAGTAACATCGGGGACACTCTCTTTGGTGGCAGACAGTATTAGGCTCCTCCTTGGTACAGGAATTAGGATCAAATGGGAACATCAACTACCTCAACATTTGTTTATTATTTTTTATTCGTATATTCATCAATTGATTGTGTGTTTTTTTTAAGTTTCATGTATTAGAATAAATTTCCATTGGTATTGAGTGCAAACTAGAGTCTTGGGTAGTCTATGATATTATGTCAATGTTGTACTATAACCTCTCTTTGTGTGTGTACTTGTGTATGCTACACTGTTCACTATTCACTTCACAGAAATCCGGTGGCAACAAGATGGGTCAGAGGAATGGGTTCTCCCAGGGGGACATAAGTAAGCTTAACGGAATGTACGGCTGCAAGAAAGGAAGCAGCAGTTCTGGAATATCGGTAGCACCGAAGCCACAGCGACCGGCTAGTCCGGTGACTAGACCGAACAATCGCCCGGGAAAGGGACCAACCGGAGGACAGATCGTTGGTTTTATCGGAAACCTCATTGGAGCTGCCTTCGGCGACAACGAAACCAATTCCACATCCAATGCAGCCTCGGAATAATGGAAACCCTAATTTAGAACAATAGCTCGAATGCCACTGTGAACAAAAGTGAAATCTGTTGCCTCATTTACTTCATCCTAGCACATTAAGAACCCGAATAAAACAAAATGAATAAACTCACTGCCGTTGCTAAAGCCATTGTTTCATTGTTCTTCCGACTCTTCCAGCGTTCCACCGGCGGTGCAACCATGGGTCAGCGAGAGGGATTTTCCCGTAGCGACATCGAGAAGCTCAATCGGATGTATCGCTGTGCGGATGGATCCACCGGGACGAGCCCTCCGATTTCGCTACCATTTCCCATTCCGACTTTCGGAGGAACCGGGGGACTGCCCGGAGGACCGGCCGCCTATCCTAGTGGAGCGTACTTTCCCGCCGGGTACTATCCGAATGGGATGATCGGGGGCTATCCGGCTTATGGCGGTTATGGAGGCCCGCAAACCTATCCGGGAGGGTATCCGTACCGGCCGGTGGGTTATCCGGGATATGGATATGGGTACGATGAAAAGGAGCCGAATGATGATTGAATAAATGGAGTTTGGTGATGAAAATTGTGTCGGTTGTATTATTGATCCGATTTTTCCTGTGGCAGCTGATTAGTACTCTCTACCTTTTAAACCGACAAATGTCATCCTAACAGTGGATTCAGGATATTATCGGAATCAAGCTGACGTTCAGAGGTCAGAAATCGTTTAAATCGAAGCTGTTGACTTGAAGTTTAGTAAAAAAAATGTGTCAAATACCGTCGATCCGGTTTTTAAAGTACAATTACAACTGACCTAACTAAAGAGACAATCCGAGGACGAGAATCAACAAATCCTAAATCAAAATTTGTTAACAGTCAAAATTGTTGGAGTAGATCTTACGCTTCAGGTTGGCCCAGAAATTCTCGATGGGACACAGCTGGGGAGCGTTGGGTAACACATCGATATTCAGCCGCTCCATCTCCTCCAACGATCGCTTCGAATAGCGGGCCGACGCCAGATCCCGTCAGAACACCCTTATGGTATTTCTTGATGAACGACGCAACTTCCGGCATTTCGGCATTTCGTACTATAAATTTCCCCATTCACGGCCAGTCCGAAGCGAAAGAAGAGCGACTTTGACATCCCCTTTTCGCTGATTGTCAGCCACAGCAGCACCTTCTTGGGGAACTTGGTGTGTGAAATGAACTTCACCTCGGAGCTCACTTCCTTCGTGGGGAAAGTAAAATACGAAGTTCCCTGCCAGTCGTTGGCATCCAGGGTGAGATAGGTCTCGTCGTCCATCACCACCGCCACGTCGCGATTCGCCGGGAAAATTGAGTTGACCATCTTATTCAGCCGCTGCCGCTGCGTGATTGCCTGCAGCTCCGAAACCAGTGGACGCGACTTCCGCTTCCTGACATGTATGTTCATGTTCGCCAGGTACTTTTTCACTGTTTGGCCGGTTGAACCGACCTCCCAGCCAAGCGCACGCAGCGATGTAGTCACTTTTCCCTTGGTCTTCCTTTTCAGCATCCTTTGGAGCTTCTTGTCGCTCAGGGTCGTCGGCCGTCCGGAACCGGGCTTTCTTTCGATGCTCTGATTGTTGTCTAACAGTGCCAAGATGTTGTAGATGCCGGAACGGGCGTATCCGGCGTCCACAAAGTGCCGCACGATGTCCTTTTTCGACGCGGCGGGGTGCCGTTCTTTGAACGCGCACCCTTCTGAACGGAGTTACTTCACTGTTTTTGCCATCACGGTTAAAGTTCGACTGATAGAGCTGTCAAATTTTGTCTGCTGACTTATGGGTTGCTATGATTGATGTTGCATGTGTAGTCTCCAGAGACCTGGCGGGCAGTCATTTTGATGTAGCCAACATCTCTAACATCCAAACATCAAAAGATTCATTGTTTGTAAACGATACTGCAAACTTTACAATCGACACCTAACGATTACCAGCAGTCATTCGTTAGTGTTTATCGCGTAAGGACGCTTTTTTATTTCAGTGCGATCAAGCGCAAAACTTTTGCGTCACCAAGTAGGCGGCGGAAACTTACTCTTGAGGAGTGAAACGGTTTTGTTTTACGGTAGTTAATGGCTTGCGCTGAAGCATCCTCGACGACAGCCATTATCTCAAAATTTAGAATTTATATCACTCAGAATCTGTACTAGATATTCAGATATGCTTACTTGCTGTGAGTAATCTGACAGTACGATTCGATTGTCATTCACTAACAATCGAGATATATAAATTTTAAATAGCATGGTGAGTTTGCGAGAGAGAAATAAAAGACAGGAAAAAAAATACAATGAGCAGCCATTCACCTTAAGTGCAGTTAAAAAGGAACAAGTTTTATAAGAAATCTAGTAGAGAAGACTATAAGTGATACAGTGACGATGGCGGGATGTTCAGTGTGGGACCCCACCGCACTGGTGGATGGCAGCTCAACCGTTTCCTGACTCCCTTGCAATGAATGAGTGAAAAATGATGAAATTCCTTCATCGTCGGGAAGTTTGTGACTCGTCGGAAGAATTGATGACATGACAAGCGAAGGAAACGGAACCCGTTATGTGCTGCTAGTACGTTGTGACGAGCAAGCAAGGAAACTGCTGGCAATGAAGAATCTGAGTGATGGTTCGGCCGTGTCTGTGGTCCCTCATTCGAACCTTAACAGATCTCGCTGCGTTTTCCTCAGCAGGACAAAATTGATAAAAATTACCTATTTTGCTCCGCGTTTTTGAGACCACTTACCACTTCATAATTGTCTGAAAATCCGTTGCGGGTCTGACTGGTTAGCATTCCAATGATCATCCAAGGTGTCATTTCTATCCGTGCAGCTGTGTTGTTACACAAAACACGTAGCAGTAGACCCAAGTTCTGAGAAACTTCCTATACCAACCAACACAGTTTATGAAACCCACAAAAAATGCTTCGAAAATGTACATCTACTGCTAAAGGTAAACAAAAATTTCTTCTTTTTATATCTCCTGATATAAAATCTAAACTTTAATCGTCGATTTGGCCCGGTAAGAGCGCTTGCATAGCAAAATTAGATAGTCTCTCAAGGTACAACACTGCGAAAATTCGAATCGGTATTCGTAACCTTTTCACACTTCCGATGAGCGCTATTCACTTGCTAGCAACTGATTTTTTTCAACAAAAAATTTCCATTCACTGGCGTGCTTGTGAAACTCCTATCACATTCAAAAACGTCCCGGAAGGATCTTGACGTCGAAGAAAAATCATGAAACAGAAAAAACACAACCAAAAACGCACAAAGGAAAAAACGTGACAGCTCACGAAAACCCAACCGTTCGTGAGCAGAGCTTGCTGCGATCCCTCAACAGATTTCGCTGCGTTTTCCTGACGCGAAACACTGGAAGTGACGGGTGTCATCGAGGTGGAGCTCCTTTTCCGCACCGAAAATGGGAAGGCACGCCAACTGTCATCGTCACGCTCGATGGAACGGTGGCCCCGAACACATCCGAGTTGGCCCACTGCGCATCATAACCTGATGTGCGTTCCCAACCTGATGAAATGTTTCCGCTTCTACAGCTATGGTTACACAATGTTCACTGAAGATGCGAAATGCAGGAACTACTCCAAAGTCCACAATTTGGTAGAGGACTGCTCTGCAACTGCTTTCTGTTTTCACTGCCGAGGAAACCAGTGACCATCCAGCCGAGACAGCTACATCCAAGGCGTATCGCAGAGGAGTAGACAATGCTGAGCGCTTTTTCTCCCCATCAAAGTACTCCAGGTAATGGTCAAAAAGACCGACTGGTATCCTGAAAAATTCAACGATTTGAGGCTTGCGGATGGGGTTTTGGTGAAATTAGTTTCGCACCCCATGAGCAGCATGACTACAGTTTTGACTGAAAGATACGTATTCCAACTGATCTCAGACAAAAAGTTTTGACCGAAAAGCACGAAGCCAGGTGGTTTAGTGGTAAGCATGACTGCTACTTGGCACCCCAGTGGGTCTGGGTTTAATCCCGGGTTAAGGTCGGTGAGATTTTTCTGTTCCTTCGGACAGAAAGTGAAGCTGTTGGTCCCAGCTCATGTCTTGATGAGTGCGATATGTAGGGTCCAGGTAATGGAGTCGTCTTTTTGGCATCGGTGGTTGTCACCACGTAAGGAAATGACCGGCGAAAAAAAACGAATAAAAAAATAGGAACACGTTCGAAAAGGCGATCTTTGCAAAGAATTAAAACAATCTATCTAACGGGTATTTCTTCGTTCTGACTAGTGAGCCGATTTGAGTTCACAAACTTTCCGCGAGATTTTAGAGAACTTGAGAAGCATTTTTCAGAGATTTTGAGGAGAACAAATCTGCATCAAATCAACCATGGAGAGTAGCGTTTGAAGCAAAAGATATGGAATATGACCAGTAACAGCAAACGAGTTCACCTCACGAGTTACACAGGGCGCCTCCGCAAATAAATGACAAATGATGTTATTTTCTGTTATAC